>PVKE010016669.1:15874-31800 GCA_004027555.1 Craseonycteris thonglongyai | reverse complement strand
GAATCCCGGCCCCAGCCCGTGTGGACCCATGTGCTGAACTGGGGAGTACCCCCAGTTCAGTTCTCTCTGTGTCTCTATCTCTTTCTCTCTCTCTCTCTCTCTCTCTCTCTCTCTCTCTCTCTCTCTCTCTCTTTCTCTCTCTCTGTCTGTCAAAATCAATAAAAAAGAAAATGTTTAAAAAAAAAACCCTTTCTTTTATATAGATAGTTTTCTCTTCTCTCATTATTCTTACCTGTCCACTCACGTTTAAGTGGGTAGAAATAAGCTAAAATTAGATGCTTCAGACCAAGCCCCTCACTGAGGACAAATAGAAAAATTATATAAAACATAATATTAATTTGCTTGAAGGCATTTCACAATTTAAAATATAATACAAGTTAGAGGGTCTGGATTTGGAAAAGAACAGATATTCTAAAACGTAAGCCTGGTATTTTTGACTGATTTTTCTTTGATGGTATCTCATTGATGGTATCTCAGAGGAGCATCTAATAGACTAAGAAACTAAATTTTATCTTGATGCTTTGTTTAAGACTACAGGGGGTAGGGGCGGTAAGAATTATAGTATGTAAGACACTGAGTGGATAAAAATTATGAGTTAGTATTAATCTTAAATACATAGGTCCTGGCTGAGACTATAGCTCAGATTCAAATCATTTCAGTCCATGAAATAAAATTATTCCAGATTACTATTGCTTGGCTGAGGTCAAAGATAAATCTCTCTGGAGAAAAAAGAGCATAATCCTCATTTGCATTATGATTCTGCAAACAATTCTTAAAACACAAGGACTGGCATAAAATAGAGTAACTACAACCTGGTATACATAGGAAAATAATAACATTAAAATAGACACAGAAATAAATTATCGACACAGATAGTCAAATAATCCCTATTTTAAAGTTAACTGTAACAACCTTTTAAATATGCCTACTTGTTCAAGGCTATAAGAAAGAAAATAAGGATTTGAGCAGAAAAAAAAATACTATAAAAATAAAATGGAAATTGTAATCAAAAATAACAATACCCAATTAAAAACTAAATGGATGTACATAATAGCAGATTAGATAGCTAAAGGGATGAAATAAGTTAGTAGACTGATAAATAGGTTGAAAAGAATATACAGAATTAAAGAAAGAAAGAAGATAGTGGGAAGTAGAAAAGAGATAGTACAACTCAGAGGATATGCTAGAAAGATTTAAACTATGCTTATAAAAACAGGAGAGGGGGTGTCGGGATAGCTCAGTAAATTGAGTGCTTGCCTTACAATCACAAAGTTCCAGGATGGAATCCAAACCTGGGCCCATGCAAACCCATACGCTGAACTGTGGCCCAACTGGTAACTTCCAGGATGGTGCCGGAGGTTCTCACCGCCCATGTGGGAGGCCCCAGTTCAGTTCCTGCCCTGTGTGGCCCCGTATCCATCTGTGTGGAATGGAACAATGTCACGGCTATTGATGTGCATCTCTGAATAAATCTTTTAAAAAAAAGGATAAAATAATAAAAATGGGCAGAAGGCAAAACAGACTAAAGCACAAATATAAAGGACTAATATTTTGTTAGATCTAAACCCTCAAATATGCAAGTCAAATGAGCCAAATACTTCAATTAAAAATAAAAGTTGTCATAATAGCTGAAAATAAAATCCATCTATGTACTGTTTATAACATACATTCATTATATAAAGGGGCAGAGAGATAAAAATTAAGAGAACTGAAAGTTATACCAATAAAATGATAGTGTACCTAATATCAAAGTTGATAATAACAAAATTACAGGGAAACATGGGATAATTTGAAGTCATACAAATATCAAGTTACAAGGAACAGATAAAAATTTTAAATATATGTTAATATGCAACCAAGAATATAAGCCTAACATACAAAAAGCAAAACAATGATTGGAAAAGAAGAAAAAAAAACTATCATTAAAATATTAGTACAAAGATTAAAAAACATGCATATAAAATTTTAGATAGAAAAAATAATTTAATCGAAATTTCTAGTTATAACAAAAAATATTAGTTGCATTTCTGTACATTTGAAGCAGTTACAATATAAAATTTTTCAAATGATACTATTTACATTATTAAAATACTAAGTAATATGGAATAAACTTTAAAAAATATGCTTTTCTTCATTTTTCTTTATATGTGTTTTATTTAACAACATATGGAAAAGGTCTAAACGAAAGTTATCAGTTTCACTAGACTTACTGGAGGGAGCACCTCATAAATTATATAAATGCCTACACACTGTGCTGTACACCTAAAAATAATATAATATTGAAGTCAACTTTAATTTAAATATATATATATATATATATATATATATATATATATATATATATACAGGATATAGAGTACAGCCTAGGAAATATAGTCAATATTGTAATAGCTATGTAAGGTGTCAGATGGGTAGTAGACTTATTGGGATTAACAATTTGTGAGCGGGAAAGCTGGGACGGCTCAGCGGGTTAAGCGCTCGCTTTGAAGCCCCGGGGACCGAGGATCGAATCCTGGCCCCGGCCCATACGGACCCACATGCTGAACTGGGGAGTGCCCTCAGTTCAGTTCCTGCCCTGTGCAGCCCTGTGCCCACCTGTGGAGTGAAACTATATGGAAAACTAATGTCGACTATGGAGGCTGCTCTGGGCCCTCCCCCTTCTCTCTGTCTCTCTCTGTCTCTGTTTCTCTCTGTCAAAAATCAATAAAATAAATCTTTAAAAAAAAAAACAATTTGTGAGGTATGTAAATGTCTAATCATTATGTTCATTTGTATACTGGAAACTAATAATAAAGAAATAAAATAAAATGAAACTTTCACAAACACAATAGTCATTAGAAGTTCTATGTGCATAATTTGGGCTTGTCCAACATAAACTTTACTACAATATTATCCGAATGAGCCATTTCACTGGGCATTCCCTGATGTCAGTGTCTATGCCAGGCGTGCCCAACCTTTTGGCTTCCCTGGGTCACACTGGAAGAAGAACTGTTTTGGGCCACAACAAAATGCACTAAAAATAGCTGATGAGCTAAAAATAAATAAATCGAAAAACAATTTTCATAATGTTATAAGAAAGTTCATGAATTTGTGCTGGGTTGAATTCAAAGCTGTCTTGGGCCACACGTGGCCTGTGGGCTGCAGGTTGGATCAGCTTGATCTATGGGTCTTAGCTCTTGGTGTGTGTTTTAGATTCCCCAAAGACTTTTCCTATGTTAGAGGTGGTAACATCTTAAGATAAATTGTCAAAGTTCTGGGATTAAAATATCTGAGGATCTCATGATTTGATGTGTAAACTGCACTTAAAGACTATGTTAGGACAGTAGCTTAGACTGGAATCTGTTGATTGGCTATTTGACCCTCTCCTGCAGGAACTGGCTTTGGGTGGTGAACATACATGCAATTAGATGATATATTATAGAATCGGACATTTGAAACCTATATAATTTTATTAATAAAAGTCCCCCAACAAATCTTATTGAAAAACACTATAATCAAACTTTGAATGGGAAGTATCAATTTGAAAAAAAAAAGAATCCTCTAATGTGTTGCCTGGGTGTTGTATGAGGTGGTATGTGTATTTAAGGGTTAAATTATTAACAGACTTGCGGTTACCGTATTCAGTTTTCAAGTACACATTTACTTACAAATGCACTGACAGTTCCTAAGATTTTGGTTTATTATAGGGATTAACTGGATTTGAAAGTTCTTCTATTACATAATTTTGCTCTTGTCTAAATGAAACTTAATTTTTTTTAGTTTATTTTTATTTTTGACAGAGAGAGAGATACAGAGACAGAGACAGAGAGAGAACTGAACTGGGGGAGCTCCCAATTCAGCATATGGTTCCGCACGGGCCGGGGCCAGGATTCGATCCCTGGTCCCCGGTGCTGCAAAGTGAGCATTCAACCCACTGAGCCGTTGTGGCTTCCCCGAAACTTAATTTTTTTTTTTAAAACATCACTTCATCTATTTTTAAAATTAAGCTCATAAAATGAGTAAACCTTGACTTTAGCCACAAATTTATGATTTATTCCAAAGCAATGCTTTCAATTAGAATATTCCTAAATTAATATGAAAGGCAGGGGGAAAACTTGATGGATTAAGCTGAAATGCTAACGCAAGTACAAGTACATGAAAGAAAAAATCAAAAACTGTCTTTCAGACTTACATTTATTTAATTACCAGTATTTTAATATCAAGTAAAAATGTTTATAGATTGGTGGCTCTCAAACTTTGTTTCTGACTTTCTCTAATCTATGAAGCAGAGTAAACACATTATCGGAAATTATGAAACTTTAGTTGGAACTAAATAGTATAGCACATTTTATTCTTTTTTCATACTATATCAGTATTTGGTGCAATCTAATATTACATTTGCATAGTTTTCAAATATAATTGGTTTTACATAATACTATATCATGTACTTCTATTGCTTCTAATTTCTAATACCCCAGAAATAAAATTCAGGAAAAGTATTTGCTTTAGAGCTTACAGAAATATATATACATTTCTGTGTGTGTATATATATATATTTTTTTTGAAACATTGACTGAATTAAGTGAACTGACCTCGTGAGCTTGTGTTTTTAGTCAATCTAGAAGAACTCTGAGAGGTTTGAAATGGTGATTCTATTTCTTCTATAATGACAGATTTCTCTAATTGTAGCAATTTACCATTAGAGAGGGAGGGTGGGAGAGAGAAAGAGAACATCAACTGTGACAGAGCAGCATATGAGCAAAAATATCAAAGTCAAAATGTCATTGATATATATTATAATTTAAAGTTAGACTAACGTAGACATGCAACAAACTTGCATATTTAAGAAAATGCTTTGTTCAGAAAACAATGGCCTAATTGTTTAATAATTATCATGGCCATGTGAGAGTGAAGGTCAGACAAGATTCTGATTGCTTGGCTCAGATTTCATTTAATGTTTGTCTGCCAAAGTCTTTTCTAATCTCCAGGGAGCACTGAAACCTACATAGGAGACATTTGCTACAGTGACCACACTTCATTGAAATAGGAGAGCCAAATTCCAGAAATTTTAATGGTCAATAATGTGTTCCTTCAATCAGTAATTTCAAACCGCAACTTATTATTTAAAAAAAAAAAAAAGTAAAGATACTAAGATGAAAGGCAACGGATGAAAAAAGCATGAAATGGACTTTTGCTTTTTGGATAAAACAGTTAATTCCCCAATCTTTTACTTTTTTTTCTTTTTTTGGAACAGACTATTTTCTTTAGGGCCTTTGCCCTCTGTTGCTTCACCTTCCTTTTATTCACAGGCACACACACACCACACATTCTGATAATTGTTTGCATTAAAAGAATTTGTAGGTCAAGAAATCATTTTCTCTCCATTTCAAAAGTTTATGTATTCTTATTTAAACATAATGTCCATTGAAGTGCTAACTTACTGAGCAATAAGAAGTTAAGTCTCTTGATGCTGGACATGTTAGAAGAAAACACAGAGGTAGAAATATAAAAGAATTAGTAAAATTTTGTTTATTTATTTTGAGGATATAACACAAATCAGTCATTTTTCTTCAAAATTTTGTTATAAACCTCTTTTTAGAAGGTATTGATACTGACAGTGGTTTTAAACTATGGATTTAGATAGAGCTGAAAGGACCAACCATGACCATTACTTCACACACAGAGTACTGGATATCTGCTTCTTGACTGAACCTGCAATGGTTAATTTAAATTCTTTTTTTTTGTTTGTTTTTAATATTTATTTATTTATTTTTGACAGAGAGAGAGAGAGAGAGAGAGAGAGAGAGAGAGAGAGAGATACAGATACAGAGACAGACAGAGAACTGAACTGGGGCAGCTCCCAGTTCTGCATATGGGTCTGCACGGGCCGGGGCCGGGATTTGATCCCCGGTCCCCAGCGCTGCAAAGTGAGTGCTTAACCCACTGAGCCATCCCGGCTTCCCCTGCAATGGTTAATTTAAAGGCCTCCTGTTATCTACAACTTTCCTAGAATCTTTACCAAGAAAGAATAATACCTTTCCTCAGATTTATAGCACAGCTTTCCAAATATACACTGTGTTTCCATGAATCTTCATTGTATCCATTTTTAAAATATATAAAATAACTAAGTACACAAACTGTTGACATATCCAAATATTTTAAATGATTTGGGTAAAGTAATAAAATTATACACAATTCTTCAGAGCAACAGAAATTGGCATGAAATAAATGAAAGTCTAATTGCTTTAGTAATATCATAGACCATGTTTACAATTAATATTATTTCCTCAGCAAAGAGTATCCCACACATGAATATCACTTATCACGGTAAGTAGAATGTGATAAATTCTGATAAATGTTATTTAATTTATGAAACATGGGATACTGAAAATTTAATTTAAATAATGAACTTTCACTCTACTTGCATAATATACAATTAATCAACTAGGAAAAGTTTGATTTTTTTCCAAAATGGCTTGCCAAAAGCTCTCTTAACATATTTTATATATATATATATATATATACACATACACACACATATATATACATATATATATACACACATACATATATTAAAAATTTGCTTGAATATTCTAATAATCAAAACTTTTTATTAATCAAATAAATATACTTATGTAAAAGACAATTATCTTATCATTTACTTCATTCATTACTATTGTAATATCTTTTCCCAATAAATGACTGAAGAGAACTATTTTGGCCCTCAGAATAGCTTTATAAATGTCTATTTTGGGCTCCATAATGAGCTCCAAAAAATTCATCAAATAAAATTTATTGATCACACTAAGAAATAAAGGGAATCATTTCAATTATAGGTATAAATCAGATTGGTTTTTAATGATTTTATGTAAGAAAACTCAATTTGTATTTCATATAAGAAAATATTATTTTAATTAACTTGATATAATAAGATACATTTGAATTTGGGCCTATTTTGTAGGCTATACGATTTTCATGTTGAGTTATCTAGTTTTCACAGAATCTCTTGTGAAAATTTTTTTGTTTCATTATTGGGAAATGCTTCAGCATTCCTCATATGGTCTTCAACACAAGTGGTAGAGGAATAATCAACATTTTTTTGGAATTTACATTACAACTTGTTTTTCTTTTAATTGTAATTAATTTCAAGGGGGTTGTTTATTTGATCTTTAATTTGTTGTTCACATGTTGAAGGTCATAATGTCATATACTGCCTTTTTCCATTTCAGGTCTTTTCTGATTCCCTAAATAATTAAAAATTATACTTTTCCTTTGCCAGTCATGATGAATTCCCCCCAAAATAGTAGTTAAAAAAAATGGCCAACTAATTTAAACAACACAAGTAAGTTATTTTGAGTCAACTATTTCTATATATATATAGTTGTAAATATCTCCTAGTTTGATCACTATTTCTATGGAAAGAGAGGCAAAACCAAAGTGTTTAAAATGAAAAAGATAGATAATAACAAGTGTTGACAAAGACATAGATCAGTTTTAATGCTTACACACCACTAATAATATTGAGTTTATGCATCCATTTAAAACATTTTTTAGTATGTGAAAAAAAAAGGAAGTGTACATATTTATCCCATCATTTCCATATATTAATATAAGCTTTCGAAATGTAAGTACATATAAGCTTCACAAAGGACAAGTAAAAGAATATTCATAGCAGCACTCTCTTTAATATTCCCAAACTGAAATATAACTATTGACATAAAATAAATAACTTATACTATATTCATTCAATGGAACATTACACAGCAGCAATAATAAATAATTTAGAACTACTAAAACTACAGCTCCACACAACATAGATGAATCACACCAAATAAAAGAGTGAAAAAAAAAGACCCTAAAATTACATACTGTATGATTTCAAATATGTAAAATTCAAAACCAGATGGAGCTACATTATGAAGTTAAAAGGTAAGATAGTTGGCTAACATTAAATTAGTGAATAATTACTGGGAAGGAACAGGATGGGGTTTAAGGAGTGATTTTGTTTCTTGCCTGGATAATGATTCGCCAGCTGGGCTCAGTGCAAAATAATTATTCAAATTGTATACAGTGGACTTTCTGTTAACTGAAACTCAAACTGGCAAAAATTCTCAAACTTGATATTTTTTTGCTGGCAGCTTAAAAGTGCTGGTTGCTTGAGTTCCATTTAATGGAGAGACTACTTATGTTTATCCAGCATCTACCAATCCCCGTGGGTGCTGGTTAACCAACACTCTACTGTAATTATTACTTGTGCCATATATACATATATACATATATATATCTGTATATATATATATATATACTGTATATATATATACTGTAATTATTACTTGTGCCATATATACATATATACATATATATATACACATACATACATATATACACACACAAAATATATATGTATATTATATATGTATATTATATATATGTATATTATATATATGAGTATATTATATATATAATACATTAGTAAAAGCTTTGCACAGAAGAGAAATTTAACTGAGCCTCATTGCAATGAAATATATATGTATCACTCTAAATATATAACTATAGTTATTAAGAATTTGCTGAAGTATAAGCATAGTTATGGGTACAATAAAATATACCCTTAAAATATCCTATAGCCTAATAAAAACCTAGATTATTCAATAGTTTCCTTTAGAAGACAATACTTTATAATTTTGATCAATCATGAAAATTTTCTATCAGTAAATAACAGAAGTTTCTCAGTATAATCAATTGACACAAACATCTAATTATATTGTTACAATGAAGATTATACAGTCATGTGTCTCTTAACATAGGGAATACATTCTGAGAAATTCATTGTTAGGCAATTCTGTCATTGTGTGAACATCATAGACAACACTTACAGAAACCTAGATGGTATAAGCTGCTATAGCCTATTGCTTCTAGGCTACAAACCTATACAGACTATTATTGTACTAAACACTGTACACAATTATAACATGATAGTAAGTATGTACATATTTAAACATATGTGAGCATAAAAAAGGTACAGTAGGGGAAGCTGGAATGGCTCAACGGGTTGAACATTCGCTTTGCAGCCCCAGGGTCCAAGGACGGAATCACAGCCCTGGTCCGTGTAGACCCATATGCTGAACGGGGGTGTGCCCCCAGTTCAATTCTTGCTAGGGCCCATGTGGGAGGTCCCCGACCTGGTTCCTGCCCTGCACAGCCCTGAGCCCACCTGTAGAATAAAACTATATTGAAAAACTAATGACAAACAACTATGGAGACTGCTCTGGGCCCTCCCCTTTCGCCCTGTCTCTGTCTGTCTGTCTCTCTGTCAAAAAGAGAAAAAAACACAATAAAAATAAAAAGGGTACTATAGGCAATTATAACACAATGGTAAGTATTTATATATCTAAACATATGTAAACATAAAAAAGGTACAGTAATAATATGGTATAAAATGTTTTAAAAAAAAGTCTACCTGTATAGGGCACTTACCATTAATGGTTTGCTGAACTGAAAGTTGCTCTGGGTGAGTCAGTGAGTCAGTGGTGACTGAATATGAACACTCAGGACATTATACTACTGTAGACATTGTAAACACTGCCCCACAAGCCCTCTCCCCATTTCCTTCCAACAGGGTCAGAAAAAGAACATCGAATCTGTCAATGCTGCTTCATGAACAGAAATACGGGCTGGACTGATTAGAAATATCAAGGAGAAATTGTCTGGGTGAGACATAAATCACCATAACAGTGATTGTCAGGAGAGAGTGAAAGGTGCCCCTAGGATCAGTATGACTAAGAATTCAAGATAGAGATAACAGAAATAGGGAATTGTCATGACAGTGTGGTTTTGGTTACTGCATGCTAGAACAGGGGTCAGATTGAGGAACATTGTGGTATTCATTTTTTTTTTTTTAAATGAGTGTTTAACATGGAGAAAGGGTGTAGAACTGAGGACTAAACATTTTGACATTGGAAATATGTTTCTAGTTCCACTGAAACTATGGTCACAAAGGACTCTCTCTGACCTTAAATTGATAAAAGAAATACGTAATCTGGTCTTGTCTATATTCCATCCAAGGACTGCTCATGCTCCTTCTAAATATCCCTGATTTACAGACTTAGTGAGATTATGGTTTATACTTTTAAAAGACTGACTAGATTATTCTCATAAAGTTCAAAAAACACCCACAAAATATTTGTTTCTCAAACCTCATATTGAAATTCTATTCTAAAATAAACAAAAGAGATGGTTTTACAAATTATAAGCAAAGAACTGAGGGTTACTGATAAAATTTTTCAATTAAAACTTAACCTGTGTGTGTGTGTGTTTACTTTTTCAGTTACACTGCATACTTTCAACAAATTTTAATTAACTAACAATCATTTTGAGCATTCGTTCCAAATTCCAACACAGGATAAAATTTCTATGTGATCTATGAGATATACATCAGGGATCAGTCCACTGGGTTTATAAATTACAATTTATTTACTGTCTTCTGCTCCCAATTCCATTAAGAAATATAGTATTGACTTATCCCGTATCTGACCATTCTCTGTCAGCAAATGAAACTGTTAGTATAACCAGAATGAGAAGCTACAACAGTAAATGTGCCTTTGAAACAAGATTTCAATAGTCTTTTTTTTTTTCATGTTTTTATTCTCTGCCTTTTTCCTCTGTGCTCTCTTCCATTCCATATCCCTTTCTTATAATATTGAGACATACACAGAACAACATTTCAAGAATGGAGAATTTAGTCATGTACCATGTTTACACATAACTTTAATGTGATTATCTATGAGTCATAGGCAAACATAAGAACACTGAATTGCACACAAAGTCTATATCATATCATCTGTGGCTACAGATGGAAAACAGCCTGCACAAACACAAGGTATTGCTAACCAGGTAGATTTCCAGTTTCAATGTTTGAACAAATCTTTGGGTAACAAACACAAACATTAGCAACTGGGCAATGTTGAAGAGGTGTCAGAAGAAAGCACTCTCAAGTCCAATCTTAGACATTTTTCATAATCCAAAAATTATTTGAAGAATCCTAGTATATGTGAGCCACTTGTCTATTTTTAGCTTATTTCCTCAATTAACAGGCTGCCAATCACCCCTCCTCTCTTTTTGAGTTTGGCATTATCTGTGAGGTGACCAGTATTTGAAAGAAATAAAATACAAACTGAATTAGCTGATGGCTCTCAACCTCTAGAGAATTTAGAATCAAGAAAACTTACTATTTATGCTTACTCTTATGTTTTCTTTGCCTTTATTGTCTTTAAAACAAACAAACAACAACAACAAAAAACATACTGACTTTGAACATTCAATTCCATGATCAGCAATTTTGGAAAGATTTTCCTATGATTGTTCTCTTTTTTCTACCATTTCTCACCTAAGTGACCAATTACATCAGGTTTAACTAGATCTCTTTGAAAATGAAGCTACTGGATTGTTTCCTGATACTTCACACACATAGACTAATCCCTATTTTTGAAGTGTTCCTGTGCTCCCCAGTGTCCATAACATACAATATTCAGTAGAACACCCAGTTTCAACTTTCACCTTCAGGACCACTTCCCTCCTTAGTAATTCATTCAGCAGGAAAAGGAAATATGTGTTGGGGTGTGGAGTTTTCCTCTCAGATTAAAATGCTTCTGGCTGCTGGCAAAATTAGAAAAACAGCTTCAAGGAATTGGTTTTATTTTATTTAATGCATTCAGCAGGGGAAATTTTTAACATCAACATCCAACAAGCATGCCCCTTTAGGCTTCAGAAGTCATCTGCCCTCCTTATATAATACATATAGCACTTTACCTCTGAAAATGACTTCTGATGATGACCCGGATGTCAAAATTAGGAAACAGCCAGAAAGCATTTCCTTTCTTCTATGTTTAATGTCAGTGGCCCTCCCTGAGTCTTTTCATTTATCCTGGCCAAGGTTTGTCTCTTTGCCTTTAAAAGTTAAATCCACCTTCATCGCAAAATGTAGAAAGAAGTGAAATTAAACTGCAGTGTGTTCCAAAGGAGAAAATCTACTTTATTCATCTCTCAGCCCTACTTTAACTTACACTGACCTAATTACAGCCCACACCAGGAGAAGCAGAAGAGCTGAAGGAGCGCTTCTGCCACCTAGTGGTCAGTGCCCTGCACTGTGCACTGAGACCTCCACGTTTTCTTTTTCTTTTTGAAATGTCTGGCACATAAGTGCCAATGACCTTCTCTAGTCTTTGCATGAGTACTGAGGATATGCATCACACACTGTTCACACACACTGAATCCTTTGTTGATTCAGTATGTAATGTCTTCTAAAGACCTCTATTTAGAGAAGGTTAAATTAATGGTTCTTAGCATGAACTATAGCTTGAAATTGTACCCGTATTAAGATTGTCTGACATTTCATGAGTTAAATTGAAAATGATAATGCAAATATTAACAGCCATTAAAGCAATCTTTTTAATATAATGTATTGAATTAAATATTTAGGGATGTTGCACCCTCCCCACTAAATCAATTATTCTTCCTGCCAGCAACTGCATGATTTAGCTAGCTGAGTGATTTCTTCAGAGCAGCAACTGGCTTATTTGTTTGCTTTGCGGAGTGGTAGTGGACATTTTAGAATGCTTCATTCTCTTTCTCTAGCTTCATTAACGAGTTATTGATCAGTGACTTGAAAGAAAAACTTGGATGAAAAATGTAGTCAGCCTTACATCACCAATGCTAATTAAAACTAGGAAAAGGAAGGAAAACGAATGGCACTTATAATGCCCAACTCTCAGGGTAGCCATCTCCACCAAAGTGATGAGGCAGCAGTCATGCGCTCAGCTTGGCATTCTTGTCTGTATCACAGAGCAGGACAATGGCCCCCATCCCTGTAGATAAAAAATGAAGGAATCCACTGTGTACAGAGTGGGTAATCAATTTCAGAATCATTAGGGTAAATAATGGTATGGATCACATTTACACTCTTTTAAACAATGCAGTCAGAGTGGTGTGATAAGTTTCAATGTTAGAGAATATTAGGATGCTCTTCAACCTCGTGGCTCCAAACTGTTTAATGTATTTAATCTAAAGAGTAAATTAGTAAAGACTTTTCACCATTATTCATAAGGACTGTTAAATACCTACTGCTTTTCAAATAATATTAAGAGTCCTAGTGACACAAAAGACTATATTCATGGCTTAACTAGACCTGTTTTGTTTTGTTTTTTAATGAAAACTTGGAGTGTGTTAAATTGATATGGTCACTAATTTATCAAATATTTATTGAAGAGTAAACTATGAGTTAGTTCCTGTAATAGACAAAAGATTTACACATTACAAACAAAAACCAACATAGTTGGCTCTCATGGGGTTTAGTTTGACTTTTTCTCTCCTATCTGCACCCTGAAGACTAAAGTAAGAAATGATGTATTAATATAATATATTGCACAGTACATAAAAATAAACCGTCTCTTTTCAATTCTATCATATCTTAAGTCAACCTTTTATATTTTTAGCCTAGGTTGTTTCAACAGCTTCCTGACAGGCTTACCTATATTCATTTTCTCTTTGTGTCCCTCCAAAATTTATATGTTGAAATCGTAACCTACCATGTGATGGCAGTGGGAGGTGGGACCTTTGGGAGGTAACTAGCTTATGAAGGTAGAGCTTAAAAAAAAAAATCTCATAGTGCTTTAAAGAAGTTTATGAATTTGTGTTGGGCCTCATTCAAAGCCATCCTGGTCTGCTTGTGGTCTTTGGGCTGTAGGTTGAACAAGCTTGGTCTATGGGATGTTAGGAGGTCAGTGAGCAAGAAGAAAGGGATAAGGGGGAAAGGTAATATAAATTGAAGCAAGAGCATCAGCCTTCTTATATTATGGAAGGTATTATTGGCTTTTATTAAAGATACTGGCTTATACTCTTAGGGGAATAAGAGTGGCCCTAGAAGCGGTGGTTGACATTAACCTGATAAAACAAAATCAATGAGGTTAGTATGCTGAGAACTGACTTATTGTAGACAAAAATTTAGGAATACAAGTAGAGTATAACAACGGCTTGGACTGAGGTGGTACCATGAGAAGTAGTTGGATTCTAGATACATTTGATGATCAATCAGTATTTCCTGAAGAATTGTATTTGGAATGTAAGAAGAAGTGAGAAGTAAAATAAGCTTTCATATTTAGAATTAAAAGGTAGGAGTTGCCATTAATAATAAAGGGGAAGCAAGTTATTGGGAAAAGATTGGGACATATGGTATTAAGTTTGAGATATCTATTTGAAGTACATACATAGATGTGTTGGCAAAGGTGTCTAAAATTCAGGGTGAGAAATATGCAGCTACATTTAGACTTTTGAGAGTACAGATGCTATTTCAAGCTATGAGATTATGTGCAGTCACCTAGAGATAATACAGATGGCAAAAAGCAGAGTTTTAAAGGCATTCTTAATTCTGAATTAATAAATCAAGAATAAAAGGGGAAACCTACATAGCAGAGCAAAAGGTGTAGCCACTGAGATAACTAAGAAACCAAGAGAATTTTGTTCTGAAAGTTCAGTGAAAAGCTCACATAAAAAGAAGGAACAAACAAAATGTCAGTGCTACTGAAAAATCAAGTAAGATGAACCTTAAAACTGACCATTAGATTTATTAACACAAAGATCATTGATGACATTAACAAGAGTATTACTGGCAGAAGATGAGAAAAATAGCATAATTGGAGGGGATTCAAGAAAGAACAGGAGGAGGAGAGGAAGTAAAATACACAGTATAAATAAATATACCAGTATAGAGCATTCAATGTTATTAATATTTGGGTTTATATAATTGCAAGCATTTATCAAATTAGTCATGATTACTATGAACCTCAAACCTTAGTCCAAAGCATAATTAATTCTCAAACCTCTCCAGAATTAAGCGTATAATGAATTAACAGAATTTAAATAGATGCAAAAATATCTAAGAAAGCACTCATATTATTGTTGCTATTATTACTAAATTTCTTTATATTCTTTATATTCATTTTTTTCACTGAAAAATTAGATATATTAATAGTTTACTTGTAGACTTTCACAAGTCACCTTTTATGCAAGAATCATGACTGAATGGTGCATATATACACGCAAGGTAACTACTGTTAAAGTGAGAAGACTATACAATGTACAGATTCCTTAAAAAAAAAAAAAAAGAAATTGAGTTCCAAAGATTAATACATTAATACAAATATCTTAATTTTTCATTATTGATAAATCAATAGAGATTTAATAAAATTTACTATGTTAAAGGACAACATAAACTAAAACAAAGACTGTGATTTATCATTCACTAGATCACTATCCTTAGAAAGTCTCTTGTGTTCAGTGTCTCCAGTAGATAACTGAATAGATCTCAATTCCTAACTAGGAAAAGGAAAATGTTATATGGGAAAATAAATATGCAATTTTAGAAGAAATTCACAAAATAGAAACACAAATAATACAAGTACAAATTGTGTATGAACATTGTTGGATCAAAAGTATATATTGAGACCAAAAGAGCAAAAACAGAAATAGTGAAATCACAGAGGGCCACTTTAATGAAAAGCATGCCTATGATACCCTGGGTCTGTCCCCAAAGCATGGCATTACGGAAGAGCCATCTATGTAGTTCAAACAAGTTTGTATAGAAACAGGTGATTTCATAATCTTATCGCAAAATATCATGTACTGTTTAGTCACTTTATAGATTCTTACTTTCAATGAATTCTGTTTTAGAGCATGAATTTGAGTCTGGTAAAGGGAAATAAAGATTTCATGAGTTTCTTAGTCCTTAAAAGAAACAAAGTTCTTTTCACTGAAGAAGGCAGAGTATTGGAGGACATAATAATCCTGGTCTTTGACCTATAAATATATTAGATCCTTTCTTTAATCCTCCTTTCATTTAGTCTTAAAGTTCGGGAAGCCAGGATTTGCATATTTCGTGTGTGTGTGTGTGTGTG
>PVKE010016669.1:0-15774 GCA_004027555.1 Craseonycteris thonglongyai | reverse complement strand
TTGGCAGATGAACAAACACACACATAAGCAAAAAAATAAAATAAAGTAAAATAGAATATTTGTTTAGTATTAAAAGTTTATTATGGGAAGCCGGGATGGCTCAGTGGGTTAAGCGCTCGCTTTGCAGCCCCGGGGACCAAGGATCAAATCCGGGCCCTGGCCTGTGTGGACCCATATGCTGAACTAGGGAATGTCCCCAGTTCGGTTCTTACCAGGGTGAGACCCCAGCCTGGTTCCTGCCCTGTGCAGCCCCACACCCACCTGTGGAACAAAACTATGTGAAAAAGCCAATGATGTGCAACTATGGAGACTGCTCTGGGCCCTCCCCCTTCTCTCTGTCTCTCTCTGTCTCTCTCTCTCTGTCAAAAACAATAAAAATATATCTTTTTAAAAAATTCATTTGTATTTTGAGAGAATGAAATATATTCATAAACTGTTTTAAATATTTAATGCATATGATTTTACTACCAAATAAACTCATTAGAGTCATCTTAAATTGATCAACTTTCTTTCCTTTAATAAATTAGTTATCCCAGTCTAAATAGTATTGAAGCTAGTGAACATTAAATCCACTGTAATGTTATATTTGTTGTATTACCTTCATTGCTATAAATTTAAAGTGCATATTGAAAAATGACTAAATTATATAAACAATGCTTTTCTTAGTCACTGCCAAACCTAAAAATTAAGCACCCCCAAATGATGCTTTCTTTACTGTTTCCTAAAAAATTATTCCATGGAAATAATTGATGAAAAGCCATGATTTGTACATTTTATTGTTTTTATCCAGTAAACAGAAAATTAAAACCAGCCACTTCAGAAAATACTTTTTAGATGAACAAAGAATAAAGTTCTAAATGGAGGTCCAAGGAAACCCTGTTTTCCACAATTCTATTTAGGTTTCATACATTAATAACAAAATTTTCTTTAACTACTATATTTGTATTTATTTGTCTTCTATTTGATTTGCTTTTTATTGGAAATACAAAAACATGAGAGGTGAAACTTGTATTCCTTGCAGGTGAAACTCATAAATAAATACTTAATATATGAATGTTTGAGTGGGGAAGTGGTTTGAAAAATGAATGAATGAATGAAATACCATTTTTCTGCCATTTAAAGGTGAAGTCATTAAGCCTTATATATATTAAGTAACTGGTTTAAAAAAATATCACAGAAAACACTAAAGATCCTGTTATCAAGCTGAGGATTCTTCACTGTAACATTCTTCTCTTAGTATTGGTAGAGATGCTATGTAGCAACAGTAGAGATAGCACTGTGAGAAGTGACAACTGCTATAGTAGGACTAGACAGTTGTGAGCAGTAACTTAACTTCCACTTAGATGTTAATTAAAATGAGCTAGGAGACAGGCAGATCATGAATAAAATAATTATGAACTGCATTAGTATGGTAGATAAAGATATTAGGAGAAAACTATTATTTTAGATATTTATAACAGAAATCTATAAAACCTGGAGACTAAATGGATAAATAAGATTAGAGTACTGAGAAATCAAAGGAAACACCAAGAATTATTAGTCTGGGAGATCTAAAAAATAATATCTTCATTCTGATTAAAAAGGAAAAATGTGATATCATGAGAAAAATATGATAATTCCAAGTTTCAAAATACTATGTTGAGAAGACAATAAAGATAACAAAAATATGTCTTGTAGAAGTTAATTTTAAAAGCACCAGATTAAAAAAAAACAACAACAACATTAAAATGGTATGTCTGATAATGAAGCATTGATCTTTATACACATTGAAGAAATGCTTGAAGTACTCAAGTGAATGAATGACTTCCTGTTCGTCAAGGATGCCAAGATGTTTAAACCTTTACATTGTTGTACCTCTGGCCTAGAATGTTCTTACACAGATCTCTTTAGCTGATTTTGTTTTATTATTCAACTATCAACTGAAATATCTCCTTCTCAGAATGGCTTTTGCTAAAGTTGTATTATTACATGAATGCATCTCTTTACATATTTTATATATATTAACTCATTTAATCCTGTGAAAGCACTATAAACTAGGTATTATCATAATTATATTTTATTTAGAGAAAATGAAGACAAAGTATATAAAATTCACAATAACAGCTAAAAAGTGGTCAGCTTAGTAAGTGAAAAAAATGAGATCTGAACCAGATCAGTTTGTGTTTTAATACATGCACTCAATAACCAATCAATGCTGCTTAAGTACTTGTTAATCCGTATCGACAATATCTTTGAATCTACAATATTCTAAAATCATTGTAGTAGCTAATTTCCTCATACATTTTCTGCTCTTTCCAGAGATTCTGTAATTTTAAAGACAAAATGCCAAAGACCTGTATCTTCAATATAAGTATGGAGTAAAATAAACCTGCATCAGCCAAACAGGAAGACTGAACGTTGTTTTAGATTGTATTAATTTATATATTCACACCCTTTGCACCATGTGATTTTGCAGCCCCTTCCACTACAGATGTGAATATAATTCCCTGTCCCATGGTTTTGTATTTAGCCCTGTGATGTGCTTTGACCAACGGGTATTAATAGAACTAACCTGACTAAAGGTTAGAAAAGCATGAACTCAACACCTGTGCTTTCACTATGAGAACATAGTCTGGCTAGCTTGTTGGTTAGGAAACAGCCTAGGCCTCAGCTTATCTGCAAACTTATGAGTTAAATAATGATTCTTAGCTTTTGTGGTTTGTAGTAAGAGCTGATTGGTGCAGAAATTGGTACCAGAAAAGAGGTACAGCCATTATAAAATCCTAAATTATCTGGGATTGCATTTGCAACATGCAGCAGGCTCTGAGGAAGCAGAAGAGGTTGGGAAAATGTCAAGGGAACTGTTTTAGTAGGATGAGAAATTGAAGACATGTGTTTTATAGTGATGAAATGTTTGGTAAAACTCTCACATGAGGTTACTTAGAAAATTGAAAATGTATATAATGAATTTCTGGAATTGCAAAAAGAGAACTCCAGGGAAAATAGAATGTTGACAGCTTGGACTTTGCTCTTTTAGCTGCAAAAAATACATAAACTAAACGTAAGAGATGAACTCAAAATTAAGTTGGTAAGCAGAACTTTGAGGTCACTTTTGCAAACCCAGAATTTGCTGGATTGGAAAATACATTTTCCTCATCTCTAACACCTGCAACCGACAAGTGTTCCCAAAACACAGATTGGAGGTAAAGAGCCTCTCTTTAGAATTATGTTCATGTAGGCCAAGAAAACATATATATACAGCCCTGACAGGAACTAAAATATATTATAAAACTAGAGTATTTTATAGCTTTATTGAGGTATAAGTGATATACAAAAAAAAACTGCATATATTTAATGCATAGAATTTGTGGAGCTTGGACATATGTATATGCTCATAATACCATCACCACAATTAAGATAATAAAGATATCCATCACTTCAAGAAGTGTCCTTGTGTTCTTTCCCTTTTGTTTGTTTGTTTGTTTATATTGAAAAAAACACAACATGAGATCTACACTCAAGAAAATTTTAGGTGTACAATACCATATTTTTAACTACAGGCACTATGTTGCCCAACATATCTTTAGAACATATTTATCTTATAAAACTATAACTTTATACCCATTGAATGACTTCCCAGTACCCATCCCACCATCCTTGGGCAGCCAACACTGATGTTATGCTTCTGTAAGTGTGACCATTTTAGATATTGCATGTAAGGGAAACATACCGTGTTTATTTTTTGACTGACTTAATTTACTTATTGTAATGTCTTCCAGGTCAATCCATGTTGTCGTAAATGATATGACTTCTTTCTTTTTTTAAGGCTGAACAGTATTCAATATATTATGTATGTACCATGTGTTTTTATCCATTTGTGTATTGATAGATCTTTAAGTTTCTGATTTCAATTCTTTCATATATATATATATATATATATATATATATATATATAGATATATACACACACACACACACACACACACTCAGAAGTGGGACAAAGTTATTTTAAATGTAAGGTACTGGTGCAAGAATGAGTGGATTAATGGAATACAACTGGAATAATAATAACATATTTTGAAGCATCCCAGCTTCTATGCTAGGTGTTTGAGAATCAGCAGTTAAAAGGCAGATACTCTGCCATCAAGGAATTAAGGAAGGCTTGCAAATTAAATATGGCCACAACTCTTGTTAATAAGAGGTAGAAAGTAACTCCAATTCCTTTGAATTTGGTCTTGTTGACTTGTGTAATCAGTGGAAAGAGATGGTGGGCTGAATTACCGGTACAAAGGGCATGTGGCTGAGCTCCCAACAACCAGCTTCTCAAGCCCTGTCAGTGAGCCACCTTGGATGCACAGCCCAATGGTGTCTTCAGATAACTGTATTTGGTGACAAAACCCCAGCAAGTGCCATGTTGCTAAGCCCAGTGAACCCACAGAAATGTGAGGTGTACTAATAAATTGTGGTTTTAAGCTACTAAGATGGTGGTGCTTTGTTACCAAGATATAAATAACTAGGACAAGGCAGATAATGAAGCCTTGAAAACTAAAAAATAAAATAAATTCAGGCAATGGTAAATACTATGAAGAAAATAAATTAATGAGTTTGGGATATATATGTGCATTGATTAAATTAAACATCCCAACAGTATAATTTTAAAATTAATAATAGCTAGAACCAAGAATTTATTCTGCATACCCTTGGGCCAGAACTAAATTATTGTAAGTGGCTTATAAATAAACAATTTGGGGATAAGTGTCTAACTGGAAATTAATACAGCGTGCCTTCATATTTCAAAAATTAGCATAAGAAATAGTCAAATATAAAACATAATTCACTAAAAAGAAAATAAATGTATGTAAAAGAAATATGTGATTTGCCAAAATATAGAATAAATGTAAAAAATATCAGATTATTAAATATGTAAGGAACTCTTAAAAATCAATAAAAGGGGGGTAAATATCTTAATTTTAAAATTTACAGTATAAATTATTTGTAAGAAAAATAAAATTGCAAAGAAATATATAAAATATATTTAACCTCATAAATAACAGTAAAATTCAAATTTAAATTATTGATACATTTTATACATGTTTATCCTTAGCAAATGTTTAAATAAAATTAGGCCATCTGGTGGTGTCAGAAAATGAGGATTCAGTATCTGCTAGTAGGCACATATGTAGTGACAGCACTTTTTGACATTATCACGAAACTAAATATGGTTTAAACACCTTATTATCTTAAATAAATATATTTTTTAATTATCAACAATTTATGAAAAATAAGTATTAAAATATTAATTGCTGCTATTTACAATAACATAATTTGGAAAAATATGAATAACAAATAATGAAGGATATACTAAAAAATAACAATCTTTTTTAAAAAATATTTATTTATTTATTATTTTTATTTTTGACAGGGAGAGAGAGAGGTACAGAGACAGAGAACTGAACTGGGGGAGCTCCCAGTTCAGCATATGGTTCCGCACGCGCCGGCCCGGGACTCGATTCCCGGTCCCCGGCGCTGCAAAGTGAGCGCCCAACCCATTGAGCCATCCCGGCTTCCCCCCAAAATAACAATCTTTAAATATTAGTTTCAGGATAATCAATAGTTATCATGACAAAATGTTTTTGAAATACCGGTAGTTTTGAGATATGTTTTAAAGCATTTTCAAATGTTTTTGAAATATGACCTCATGAAAGATTCAAACAGAGAAATGATATAGCGGCATTTTTACAGTGAGATATAGAGTAAGGGGCAGACTTAGAAATTGCAATCAAGATAGAAGTGAAGACAAAGATAAACATGGTATAGTTAGAGATAGAAATGGGACTCCTGACAGGCAATAAATGAGAGAACCTTCACTAAAATGTTAATGAAATTTAAGTAAGTTTAGGTGGCATTTTTATAATCAATTTTATTTAGTTACAATTTACATATATGAAGTTCTCATTTTAAGTGTGATTAGATGAATTTTGACACTGATATTAACCCATGTAACCACCCTCACTACCAAAATCCTCCTGATCCTTTAGTAATTTTACTGAACCCATAGTGACACCCCATTGATTTTTAATTATATGTTTTTTACACACATTAGTTTGCAACTATTTATAGCATAATATAACTTGATTAAGGTCTTAAACACTAGATTTATGCACTATAAAATATTATTTTTCTATTCTTGTCAATAAGTATTTTGTAGGAGGAAACTTTGAATCCCTGTAAGCAATATTCCTCATCAAACTTTATACATCATTTTAAGTGTCATTGTTTTATGTTTAGGCTAAATCATTATAATAATATGACAGTAAAATGTTGATTTTCTAACTATTCTTTATTAAATATTTAGTAACTCCTATTATACTCTAATGGAAAGATTGATCTATCACCTATCATATATCTATCATCTAATCTATCTATTTTTGTATCTATCTATGTTTGTATCTATCATCTGCATGGAAATACAGACAGAAAGAGAGAGATTGAGAATCTTGTTACATCCCACAATTTATATTTAGTTTTAATTTGTACTTTTAGTTCTTAGACCTATTTACACCATTTAATTTACAGAATTTATAAACCCTACAAGAAAACTAATTTTAAAATGGTAATAAGATTAAGAGTATAATAATGTGAAAGTATATTTTTCCTTTTAAATATTCATTTTATATTTCTAATATAAACTTATTATAAAATAATTTTCAAATTCTCTTTTTATTTTTTAAAAACAGAGCCTTATACCTTCAAATTAAAAAATACATATATTTTTCTCTTAAAGCTCTATATTTCTTTACAATTCCAATAAAATTGACTGTGAAATTCAGTTATATTTTGTTAAATCAGTTAAATTTTATTTCTTTAATAATGGCTGATGATGGCCTAAGAAAGCAATGATCCATGGCATAGTGAAACCCTGAGATAAATAAAAAAACTAATTTCTATAAAAATTTAATACTAATGTGTAAGCGATCAGGTAATGAATTTCTTCATTTATCAAGTGGAGATGATAATAATAGCACCTAGTTCATAGGACTGTTGTAAAGTTTAAAAGAGAAAAAAGCAATAAAGTGCATACAACAGTACTTGATATATAATGAGTCATATAAAAGCTATCATTATTATTAGATGTAATTTCTATATCATTAATACCAATTATTTCTTATTAAAAATAAAAAGTTGATAACAATAAATGGGTATTAAGTTTAGTAAAAATATCTTGAAATTGTAAACACATCATTTTGTATCTGAATTCTAGCTGTGTTACATTATGGTTACGTTATGTGCTTGCTACGTTAACTTACATAATTTAACTCCTCTGCACTGTTCATTGACTTGAACCATGAAATGGAAATATTGTGATTTTGATTATAATTATTTTGAATTTATGTGCAGACACTTGAATTCACCTATTTAATGAAATTTGTAATATAAAATATTTCAAAATAAAAAAATGTAACACATCCACATACTTATGTAGATTTAGCAAATATTACTGTCTTGAACAATCTGTTTACATTTTTAATAAAATATTATAAAAACACACCACCCAGTGCTTTCCTCCACCAGTGTAACCACCACTCTGAAATTGGCATATATCCTTCCTATTGGCGTTTCTATTGATATTAACCATTTACTACATAAACGGTGGCATTTTGTAACTTTTAAAGATGCACAAATGACATTATTTTTCTATATGGTTTACTAAACAATTTTTATTCAGATTTACAGATACTGATAAATCTAGTTCACTTATTTTAATATCCATAAATTTAAGTGTAGTTGTTATTATTTCCAAACATGTGTACACATTATGCTAGTTTTCTGCAATAGAAGATCAATTTTTGGCATTTTAAGATGTCTATTATAACTTAATAAATAATCAATTTTGGAAATAATCCTTGTGTGCTTGAAGAGAACATGTACGTTGAATATATGTTGCAGGCTTTATCCAATTCAAGTAAGCTGTTTTCTTGTTATTCAGTAATTTTTATAAACACTAATGTTTGTAACCTAATCTATCAAATTCTGAGTTATTGTTATAATCTCCAAAATTTTTTCTGATTTTATTTATTATTTCTTCTATATGGTAATTTTTATTTGAAATGTTTTAAGTTTCTTTTATTAGATACATAAAGATTAAGGATTATTTTATATTTATCATATGTAAGTTCTTTCAGCAAGGTTTATTTATTTATTTATTTTTATCTTTTACTCTGTGGGTCATTATTTGACCAGCTTTATGGAAATGCTTCTAAGGAGTGGTTTACTTCTCTTGATATTCAGAGCTTATACCAGAGCTTTCAGAATGTTTTATTTTTATTTTTTAATCAAATATGTTGGGTAACATTAGGAAATAACAGTA
The DNA here is from genome assembly GCA_004027555.1 of Craseonycteris thonglongyai. Lineage (NCBI taxonomy): Eukaryota > Metazoa > Chordata > Mammalia > Chiroptera > Craseonycteridae > Craseonycteris > Craseonycteris thonglongyai. Next base: position 7,427 of record PVKE010016669.1, on the reverse strand, counting down.
TATAAATTTAAGATATACAACTTTATAATAAGACATCTGCATACTCTACTGTGTGTTCACCACCCAAAGTCTAATTCCCTTCTGTCACCATAGGGATATATTTGACCCCTTTTACCCTCTTCATCTTCCCCACACCTCCTTCCCATCTAGTAACCACTCTCTGGTGTCTGTATGTTCGTTGCAGCATTACTACAACAGCCAAAACATGGAAACAACCTAAGTGCCCTTTGATGAATGACTGTGTTGAGGTAAGAATGTCCAAATCTATAGAAATGTTTTATAAGAGTTTATTAGAGTTTATTTGAGCCAAACTGAAAACGTGCCTGGAAGCAAAACCTTATTGTGTGGAGAAAATGCTCAGAAGAATGGCAGTTTTGCAGCTCACTTCATACATTTAGAATCAAAGAAGAAAACATAAGCAAATTTACATGAAATCTGTTGGTGGTAGGTTGAGGTGGCAGAAAAAGCAAAGCAGGGAAAACTCAGAGATTGGATAAAAATAAATAAAACAAAGAGACACATACCTATTTTACACTGGTGGATACAGAACAGTTAACATTGAACACTTATTGTAAATAGAAGTGGGATTCAGGCAACAAGATAACAATTAAGAGTTTCAGTGCATATGCTCGCTCCAAGGTGGTTAAGCCTCCAAGGGCTCTGGATAAGATCACTTTGATATTTCAAAGGTATATTACCTAGATGCATAACAACAATGAACAAGGCTCATAAAGCAAAGATTAACCTTTTACTAAGGAAGCTATAGGCCTGGGGTATGCCTGCATACTTTGACCTGCTCAGTTAGGAATTTATGATCAGATCATCTTGTGTGGTTACTTTCACTCACAGAGCTTGTCAAGCTTGACCAGTAGCCTCCTGAGATTGTCAGGTTTTCTATATAGGCCCTTTTTGTTCACGTTTGGATAATGAAGATGTGGTACATTACATACAAAGGCATACCATTTAGCCAATAAAAAAAAAAAGATGAAATATTTTCATTTGCAACAGCATGGATGGATCATGTGATTATGATGTTAAGTGAAGTGAGTTAGAAGGAAAAGAACAAGAACCATATGATTTCAATCAATGTGGGACATAAAACAAAAAGTAACAAACTAACAAATAAAAGTGTTTTTATTTTAACATTAATTCAGAGTCATGAATTACTTGCATCTTGGTTAATATAATATAAATTTGGATATTTCAATCTCACATCTTCATGTGGCTTTATTTTATACTTTATCTTATTTTGGATCCCTATCCTTCCCATACCTAGTCCCTAAGTTCTCCTCTCAGAGTCTTATGAAGACTATCCTTTTCTTAACTCCTTAAGTGTGTTTCATGGAGTTTCCTTAGTCATTTTCTTTTAACAAGGGACATTCCTTTGGGTAGGGCAGTGGTCCACAATCTTTTTGGCACCAGGGACTGGTTTTGGGGAAGATAATTTTTCCACGAACCAGTGCAGTGTCATGGAATACAATTCTTCCACAAACTAGAGATGGAGGGGAGTGGTTCTTGGATGATTCAAGTGCCAGATACAGCTTAATTGTCATTTACCACTCACTGATAGGGTTTTGATATGAGTCTGCAAGCAATTGATTTATTATGGTCTTGGTACAGTCAAACCCCTCTGCTAATGTTATAGCTTATATTTGCAGCCATTCCCTGCCTCAGCTCCATCTCAGATCATCAGGCATTAGAGTCTTATAAGGCGCATGAAGTCTAGATCCCTCTCATGCACAGTTCACCATAGGGTTAATGCTCCTACAAGAATTTAGTGCCACCACTGATCTGATAGGAGGCAGAACTCAGGCCGTAATGCAAGCGATGGGGAGCAGCTATAAATACAGATGAAGCTTTGCTAGCTCGCCTGTCACCTCCTGCTCTATGGCCCAGTTCCTAACAGGCCACAGACCAGCAATAGTCTTTGGCCTGGAGGTTGGGGCCCCTAATGTAGAGATTTCAGTTTCTTCTGCAAAGGGAAAAGACTGCATGCACATTTCCTTATTTAAAATACAGTCTCTTGTTGGTGGAGTAATTTCAATTTTATTCCATTATCAAGGTCATTTTCTAGTTAAAGCATGAGTTTTCCAGTCTCACTTCAGTTCACTCTTCAACCCAGTATCCAGGGTTTCCTTGTTTTCTCTGGAGCTCAGCTTTATTTTTAAAATGTTGTTTCTATTTTACCCAGCACTTCTGTATATTACAAGCAGGACTTTTTTTGAGTGGATCAGTCATCCATGTTGATGGAAACCATTTTCATTTATTTTTCACTTGTCAATTACTAATATGAGAAAAAGCTACATAAGCAAGATCAAAAGAAGTAGAATTGCCACAGTGAGAAATTTCAGTGCTTTTGCAAAACAGAATAGGAAAACATGTTCAAATTTGATTGAGGGAATGGACTTGACCATCACTAAGACCTTTCCAGCGTTGCAACATCGTAAATTCAAGAATTCACCTGACTTTGTTGAACATGTAGGAAAGAAACTAACTAAGACATAGCAGCACAAAATGCATCCTGCATTCAAGTTTTTATAAAACTTTGCAATGAAATTATCATAAGAAGGGGCTTAAAATTTTTTTTGCCCCAATGTCCTCATTTAATAAGTGAATAAATCCTCAAAACATGAGAAATCTATAGGTCAAGTTCTGGTCTAGGAATCAATCTCCTACTTATATACCAGTGTCCTTTCCAGATTATGGTTCCTTAAATTCAATTTAAAAATGTCAAGTCCTTAGGAGTAACCATATCCTAATCTGCCCTGGAGGTAAATTCCAATTTGGACACAATTATTGAAAGATAAATTCTATCCATTCCTTTTCTGCCAATGTTTAACCATTCATAATAACTAACTGGTAAGCAAAACAATTATCATGATATCATTCAAAATTGTACCTGTCAAACAAAATTTAATATTGTGTTTTTAAAGAAATTTGTGTATTGATTCAGGGAATTCCCTTCCAATGTGTGTGTGCATGTGTGTGATAACCTCATGAAATACTGCACAGCTTTGGTTGCTTACTCAAACTAAAAACAAAAATAAGACTCAAAAACTCTAATTTATGAATTATAATTCTTCATAAATCTGAGATAATAGTGCAGAGACAAAAAAACAAACAAACAAAAACATGAAAAGAGCTATAACCTTTCCAAGTGTCAGATATAAAGACAGAATATATGGAAAAATAGTCTAAGTGAAAGAAAAATTGTAAGACAATGTATGGTCATGCTTTACTTAGTGATGCTGATACATTCTGAGAAATGTATCATTAGGCAATTTCATCACTGTACAAACATCATAGCATTCACTTACACAAACCTAGACAGTACAGCCTATTATATACTGAGGGTAGATGGTATAGCCTATTGCTCTTTGTCTACAAACCTGTACATCATATTATAGTACTGAACACTGGAGGCAACTATAACATAACAGTATGTATTTGTATGCCTACACATAGAGAAGGAGCTTATAGGACAGGAAGTTGCTTTGGGAGTCAGTGAGTGAGTGGTGATTAAATGTAAGGAACTAAAATATCACTATATACCACTATAGACTTCGCAAACACTGTACACTTAGGGCATACTAAATTACCAAAACTTTTTTCTTTCTTCAATAATAAATTAACCTTATCTTTCTGTAACTTACCTACCTTATAAATAACACTTAGCTTAAAACACACTGCACAGCCATACAGAAATACTTTGTTTTTGTCAGTATTTTATAAGCTTTTTTATCTTTTAACATCTTGTCTATTTTTTTTTCACTTTACTTTTTAAATTTTGTTGTTAAAAACTGAGACACAAGCACACACATTAACTTAGATGCATACATGGTCTGGATCATCAATACCACTCTCTTCCATATCTTGTCCCAGTGGAGGCCCTTCAATAGCAATAATATGCATAGAGTTATCACCTTCTATGACAACAAGACCTTTACATGAAATAGATTCTGAAGAACCCACCTGAGGTTCTGGAAGAGATATTACTCTTTTCAGAAATACACGTGTGTCTGTGGTGGTTCGCTTGGTTTGTTTCTTTTCTTCATCATAGGTTTGCTTGTACATAAGCACATAATGCCTCTGTAGTATTGAAAACTTTTTGGTGTTGGGGTCCAGGCTTTCAAACTTCTTAAGGAGCATGTGACACTCTACAAAAGCTTCTGCTAAACCGTGCACTATGAGTTTCCTTGGGGGTTATTTTTCTTCTGCGGTTTCCTTTTCTCTTGCCTCCTTTTCAGCTATGTATTTATTTATTTTATTATTGTTGTTAAATTTATTGGGGTGACATTGGTTAGTAAAAATTACACAGGTTCCAGGTATACAATTATATCTTCAGCTATGTATTCTTACTTAGGTTCCAACAACTCCTCATTAGTCAATTTTTCAGAAAAGTCCTCTAGGAGTTCCTCTGTGTCATCCTCATCCAGACCCGGGTTAAAATTATCTGCCATGTCAATCAGAGCCCTGTGGAATTTTGCAACCTCTTCATTCTTGGCAAAGCTTCTGAAGTTATGAACTCGCTTATTGTGTGTCTTCTGCCAGATGCCTTTTATACATTCCTTCGTGACATCACCTCAAACCCATGCAAGGTTCTGATGCCAATATATGAGATGTTGTAATCCTGGAACTGCATCAGTGTCTTCTCATTGTCTTCCTCAGTTGCAGCAATAGCTGGGCGAAGGTCCTTCTCAGGTAGTAGGCTTAAAATCTGACATAACTCCTTGATCCATTGTGTACATCAAAGGATGGTATTTGGCGGGGGGGGGGTAAATAGCACCTCGGGAAGAAGATCACAAATAAAGAAGGATGTCAGAGAGTATTATCAACAATAAGCAAAATTGTGAAAGTTAGGTTATTCTCCCAACAGTACCTCTTTCTTTTGCTGGCAAAGCAATTCAGGTGGACATCTTAGAAGAGGAGCTAGGTCATCCATGCCTTCTTATTGCTCCTGTAGTATACTGGCATCTATGCCTAGTGATATGCTTAAAGGCCCTGGGGTTCTCACTATACTAGGTCACAAAGCGTTTCTATATGTATTCTGAAACTTTGCCCCAAACAAGACTGCTATCTCTACCCTTCAAAACCTTGAAACCTGCAATTCACTTGGCCTTATTATAGCTGAAAATCCTTTCAGGAATCCATTTCCAGAACAGGGAGGATTCACAAATAATGCATATTTGTTCTGGCAAATAATTTTCCTCCACAGTGAATTTATCTAGTCTCCAAAAATTCTTCAGCTGCCTTTATATCAGCACTTGCTTTTTCATTAGGTAATGAATAACAGTTCTTGAATTATTTTAGCTATCCATTGATATATAGATGGATCGAGCCTTTTCTTTCAACACACTTTTTTCTTTGGCTAAGATCATCACAGTGCTCTGAGGTATGCTTCTTTGTCTGGTCTCAAAATCTGATATGGGATCTTCTCAAATTTTTATTAGTCCCATTGCCTTCAATGAAACAGATACTTTGTTCTTATTCTTCAAGATTATAACTGTAGTGGAATGGAACATACCTCATTGGTGAGCAATAACCAGCACTGATTTCCTACTTTCGCAGTCCTTAGTCATGTTGAAAGTCTTTTCCAGGGGAAGCGGGATGGCTCAGTGGGTTAAGCGCTCACTTTGCAGTGCCGGGGACCAAGGATCGAATCCCGGTCCCAGCCCGTGTGGACCCATATGCTGAACTGGGGAGTTCCCCCAGTTCAGTTTTCTCTCTGTCTCTGTATCTCTTTCTCTCTGTCAAAAATAAATAAATAAATAAATAAATAAATAAATAAATAAATAAATAAATAAATAAATAAATAAATAAAGGGGGTCTTTTTCAGTTCAACAATGTATGTGGACTCCTACTGCCAATAGTATCAGTAGATTTTGTATGTATGCTTAGGGGCCATGATGTACAAAACAATATGAGATTAAATCAGGCACAAGAGAAAATGAGGCAATCAAAAGACAAGGTAAACATGAGATGTACAAGGCTGAGGCCAGCATAAAGTGGCCCACTGTTTTATAGTACTCTATGTTTTTAATACATAGAGTATACTTTAAAACAATGATTACAAATATTGTATAGTAAATGCATAAACCATAATATAATCATTCATTGTCATTATCAAGTATTGCATACTGTACATAACTATAGGTGTTAGTTATACTTCTATATGACTGGCAGCACAGTAGGTTGCTTTTCACCAACATCGTCACAAACACATGAGTAATATGTTGCACTATAACTTTTTAGCTCCATTATAATCTTCTAGCAGCACTGTTTTATACATGAAGTCTGCCATTGACTCGAACATCAGCATTCAGTGCATAACTGTATACTGACCTTAATTTTTTTTTAATTTTTTTATTGTTTTTGACAGAGAGAGAGAGAGAGAGAGCTACAGAGACAGAGAGAGAACTGAACTGGGGGAACTCCCCAGTTCAGCACATGGGTCTGCAAGGGCCGGGGCTGGGATTTGATCCTCGGTTCCCAGTGCTGCAAGTTGAGTGCTTAACCCACTGAGCCATCCCGGCTTACCCTTAATATTTTTAATAGTTTCACGATTCTTATTGTTCAGCTCACTCTGTTCCTATAATCTCCAAATTACTCATACACTGTTACCATCACCCTCATCCTCTAAAAGTGGAGTAAATTTGTTTTCTACAGAAAAATGTGGACCTCAGAAGAATTTTAAAAGCACAGGTGTTACTACCTAGAGGAAAAATTTTTACCATATTGGTTTACTATACCTAGATAAGAAATTTGTGTGTGTGTGTGTATGTGTGTATGTAAGAGCAACTTAATGACAATAAAAGACATATTTGGAATAATTGAGTAATTTTAATTTGGACATATTAGATATCAATGAAGTACAAATGTTACATTTCTTGAATGTGTGATAATGATAGTTCTATAATAAAATATGTTCTGAGAAGGTATTTGCTGAAGGTTCAGAACTGATATGTAATATTATCTACATTTATTTTTACACATGTATGTGCACATTTGAGTGTTTTCATGTGTGTTTGCATGTATATATGGAGAGAGAGAGAAAGAAATGACAAATAGTTAACTCCTGTTGGGTCTAGGCAAAAGGTATATGGATGTTCTTTTTAATTCATTATCAAGTGTCACAGGAATCTCAAAGTAAATATGTCTATTGGGTTTCCTAAATCTCAATAAATAACTTGAACTTTCACTCATCCATCAAATTCAGAAACACTTCTTTCTCTTTCCATACACATATTTTATTAATCTTCAATTACTGCTGATTTTAGCATTTTCTGTATATTCAAATAAATCTGATCCTTTCCAAATCTATACCAGTTTTTATACAAATGCTATCTTTGAAACCTTGCATACTGTACTCAATTTTCTTCATAAAATCCAGAATAATCTTGCCAGGATATAAAATATGATACTGTCAT
>PVKE010016668.1:0-31719 GCA_004027555.1 Craseonycteris thonglongyai | reverse complement strand
GTCATCAAAGCCTGGAATGATATTACTGAAGAAACAGTAATCATGTCTTTCAAGAAGTGTGGTATATCAAATTCTTTGGACGGTATGGAGGATGACTTCTTGTGGCAAGGTGAAGGGGAAGCCGAAGCTGAAGCCACACCATCTGATTCGGAATTTGATCCATATGATGACTGTCTTACAAATGTACCACAAGAGGTCATTGATGAACTTATGATGTCAGAAGAAGAACATGATGGGGATTTTGAAGGATTTTAAGCTCACAATGCTCCTCTGCCTAGAAAAACCTCTTATCGTCCCAGTCAGTCACAAATAAGCGTTTTCTGCAAGTTCTTCATGTAATTTCTTTCCAGATGATGCCATCATTGTTAATGTTCTCTTTTGGATTTCTTGTTTCTCGGTCAAGTTCATGGCATTGCCATTTGTGAAGAGACCTTCCATTTATTGTATCAATGTACGGTATATTACGGTGTGTTCGAAAATGTCATTCATTAAAAATTTAATTAAAAAAAGAACTGGTGTTGCCTCGGAAGTGGGGGGTAGTCTTATACAGCGAATATAGGCCTAAACCTATGTTTTAACTGTAAAATTAGGGGGTCGTCTTATACTTTTTTTTTTTTTAAACTTTAGCATTCTTTATTTTTTTTATTTTATTGTTTTTGACAGAGAGAGAGAGAGAGAGAGAGAGAGAGAGAGAGATACAGAGACAGAGAGAGAACTGAACTGGGGGCACTCCCCAGTTCAGCACATGGGTCAGCACAGGCCGGGGCTGGGATTCGATCCCGGGTCCCCGGCGCTGCAAAGTGAGCGCTCAACCCACTGAGCCATCCTGGCTTCCCCACCGGTCGTCTTATACGCCGGAAAATACGGTAATACAAAGTAAATTAAAAACCAAAACACACTATGAATGTTTAGACATTTTCCTCCTCTGGGAACCCAGATTGAGCCTTTAAAAAATTTTTTTTTTATTGTTTCTCCTTGCTGGTGGGCAGAGTTTTTCCTAGTTTACCTTTTCACTGAGGTTATAGCCTTTCAAGAATCCAAATTCTACATGGAAGGTTCATTGTTTACCACACATGAACTCAAGGCCTTTCCCCTTTTCTCATCTGGTCATTTAAGTCTAAGTCTTGGGAAACCAAGCTTGGTAAATGCTGTCAGGACACTGTCAGGGTCAGGGGCAGCTTAGTTCTCCTGACTTCAATTCTCTCTTTGTTTTCAGCCTCTGGAGATTTTCTTCCTCTCTTAAGAGCTCCTCTATGAATATAAAAAGAGGTTTGTTATATTTTACCCAGCCTCCCTAGGAGTTTTGTACTAGGAGGAAGTTTAGGAAATGTTGCTGACCTATTGTCCGAAATGGAAGTCCAGGGGCAACTTTGAAAGTTATGTTTACAGAAGAAATTGAAAAACAAAAGAGAGAGAGATTTTTCTTATCTTCAAGGTAAAGTAGCATAATTAGAACACATAACTAGAAGGGAAAGAATACAAATATAAAAACTGCAGTTACATTACAGAGAATACCCACGTATTATGCTCTAGATCTCATCTCGTTTCCTGTCCTTCCACTCAGTACAGAGTGAAGACCCATCAGTGTTCCTGGGTAGATATCTAGTCCATTGCTCCCAACTGCTGCATTGCATTGCAGAGTAGGACCTTGCCACCATTTCACCTGCCTGCTTTATAGCAATCGGCACAATCAGCACTGTGATCAATGTCTCATGCCTAGTCCCTTATGAGCTTGATGAACATTTTTTGGGTACATTCTGAGGAACATCATTACTAGGTCATAGAGTACAATATACTTAATTTTTTTAAACACTGTCTGATTACCCTCCGGAACAGACCGCACCTGTACTTCCACCAGAAGTGCACAAGAGTTCCTCAACACCCACACCCCCACAACACTTGGCATTACCACGCTTTCTAATTGTTGCCAGCCCCATTGTGGGTGTTCTGTTTGTTAACACTTAGATTTGTTTGAATTTTCTTTTCTATAAATTGCCTGTTACTATCTTTTGCCCACATTTCTCTTGGAGCTCCTTTTTCCTGTGGATTTGTCATTAGTCTCTTATTCATTACAAACATTTCTAATACTCTTTTCTGATCAGTCATCTGCCAACTTTGTCCATGGTACATATTCTTTGTTAAAAAGTTCTTATTGTAATGTAATCAAGTCAATACGATTTATTCTTCCCCCTCTGTCTCAAAAATATTCTCTAACATTATGTTCCCTTATCTTTGTAGTTTTATATCTCACATTTAAGTCTTTAATCTATCTGAAGCCTACCTTGTATAATGTGAGGTAGGGATAAAGTTTTATGACTCCAAATAGAAAGGTAGTTTTTCAAAAACACCAGAGAGTATGTATCTCTCCCACTGATTAGGGAAGTTTCCTTAAATACACATTATATTAAATGCCTATGGATACATGAATCTGTCTCTGCGCTCTTTGTTCTGTTTGTCTATATGTCTATTCTTAGAAATTTCAAATTGTTTTTATTACTGCTACTTTGTAGATTTTAAATATCTTTAAAGATTTATTTATTTATTTTATTGTTTTTGACAGAGAGAGAGAGAGAGAGAGAGAGATACAGAGACAGAGACAGAGAGAGAGCTGAACTGGGGGAGCTCCCAGTTCAGCATATGGGTCCACACGGGCCGGGGCTGGGACTCGATCCTCGGTCCCCGGCGCTGCAAAGTGAGCGCTTAACCCACTGAGCCATCCCGGCTTCCCCTTTAAATATCTTGTCTGGCAAGTTCTCCCATTTTGTTCTTCATTTTCAAACTTAAGTTAACTATTAATATTTGTTGCAGCTTCTTTGTCCACATAATGTTTGTTTGTTTGTTTATAGTAACATAACATACAAAAGTGCATTGTAGCACAGGACAGAGCATACGATGCAACCACCATCCAAATCAAGAGAGGAAACACTGCAGGTACCTCAGAAGCCTCTCTGTGACTTAAAAAAACAAATTCAGGTGACATTCACATAACATGTAATTAGCCACTTAAAGCGAACAGTTCCGGAACATAGTGCATCCTGACACTGGGCAACTACCACCTCTTTCCAGTTTCTATACTTTTTCATCAGCCTAGAAGAATACCCATATCCACGAAGCAGTCACTCTCCATTGCTCCTCCCCTCAGCCCCTGGCAAGCACCAATCAGATTCCTGTCTCTATGCACTTGCCTAGTATGGATATTTCATATTAAAAGGATCATACAAAAGGTGACCTTTTGTATCTGGCTTCTCTCACTTAGAATAATGTTTTCAAGATTCATTCAAGTTGTAGCATGTATCAGTACTTCATTCCTTTTTGTGGCTGACTAATATTCTAATGCACGGATACACATTTTGTTTATCCATTCATTAGTTAGTGGATATTTGGGTTGTTTCTACCTTTTGGCAATTATGAATAATGCTGTTACACGTGTCTCTTTTTAACTTCAACCCCTTCCCCTGCTCCAGTAATGACCACTTTCATGATTATGTTATTTCTCCTTGCTTTTCTTTATAATTTTTACATTTGATTTGTATGCCTAGACAACATAATTTAGCATTGGCTGTGTTACACTTTACACAAATGTAACTACACAGTCCCTAACCTTTAAAATCTAGCTGCTTTAATTGGCATGCTGCTTTGAAGATTTATCTGTGTTGTGTGTAGCTGTATTTCCTTCTTATTTCTATACTGCTTTTCCACAATATAGATATTTCACAATTTTTAAAATCTGTTGAGGGAGAGCCATATAATTTTTAGAATAAGTTTGAGTTCTTAAAAAATTCCAACTGAAATATTGATCAGTTGCATTTAATTTATCGACTCAGTTGAGGAGAACTGACTTATTTTTCCCGTCTAAAAAAATTGTCTTTAGATAATGACAGGGAAGAAGAAAAAGGTGAAAATACTTGATGTGTTACGGATAGGACTGTGGGAGAAGCTCCTTTTAAACAGAACTTCACATAAAGTTACTTAGGCAATAAATAAAGGCTGGAGGGAAACATGATCGCTGAGCACACAGGCCCACAGCAGCCTGCACTGCCGCAGAGCCTGCGGGCAGCCTGGACTGCACCCCAGCCCACCAGCCCCCAACGTGGCTGCTTCAGCTGCAGTTTGGCTAATTACCTGGTTGGTGCACCAGTAGTACAAGGAAAGGATGGGGATGCCAAAGATGACTCCAGGCCAAGGGAAATCTCCAGAGATGGGATCTCGGAAGAGGTGGAAAGAATCCAGGCGGGGGAGGTAACATTCTGAATTGGTAGTCCAGTTTCCTTCCTGGATTATGCTTGGCTTAGAGGTTAAGTATTTATTCAGTAGTGCTCGATATCCTCCCACTTCCTTAAAGGCTTAAAAACACCATAAAATTTATCAGTACCTTACACTGTACAGTAGTACATGTCTAAAGAACCAAGATTGTAAAGTAGGACCCAATTGATTAACTGAATCTAATATAAAAAGTGCCATGGAATGACAAATAGTCCAAACTTTATGTGTCTAAACATACCAGCTATTTTAAAGAGAAAGAGTACAGTGGACATTGGTGACTGTATACCCAGCAACCCCCGCTCCTGCTTCCGGCAGCACAACCCCTCTTTCCAGCTGCATTCCTTCTGAGGTGGGCCTTGTCATACTGTCTTCCCTTCCAATCTGGTATGTGATCCAGGCCTGGCCAATGTTCCCCGTTTCTGAGCAATGACTGATGAAATGGACTTGAGATTCAAGCTCAGCTGATTAGAATCTGTCCCAGCATTCATTCTTCTGCTTAAGGAATCCAAAAAAGCCTGCTTCCTTCCTTTGGGGTTCCCAGCTAGTACAGCAGTTTGAAGCTCTTCTGACTACCTGGTTTATGCAGAACTCTGGATCTAGCCATGCCATAAGGTAATTTTCCCTAGAATTTTTAATGATGTAAGCCAAGAAAGCATTTATTTATACTAGTTTTGCACTAAAGTACTATCACAAGTTATTGACAGACTCTTGACTAAAGCAAATTAATATTTATTTTCCTGCAATGTTAGCAAAACAAGTATAAAGCTTCCTATTAGAAATTTTCTCCAGAGCCTGTGAAATTTCCTTCAGATTCTTATCTTTCTTCTCCCTCAATTTCCTAAGTGGTGTAAAATCTTAACATTAAAGAAAAATATTTTCAAAATGGCAGTAGAATGCCCACAATTCCACCCACTTAGCTAAAAAAATACTTTTATTTTGGCAATTAAACCGTGTTCCTTTGATATAGACTTAATTTTTGAAATGGGTCAGAATGATATGGAGTTAAGAATGGTCAATAAAAGGACACTGGCTATAAAATAAGACACAACTGCATTTCTAAAAATAAATTTCATGTGCATTATAAAAAGGTAAAATACAAGACTACAAACATTATTGGAAGCAGGACAGCTTTATGAACCTGAGTTAGGGAATACATTCTTAAACAAGATACATAAAGGAAAGGAAAGTTGCTAGCTCTGAATTCTGCTCTGGCTGGGTCTTGTGAGCAAGTGATTTAACTGAGACTCAGCTTCCTCATGGATAAAGTGGAGATAAAAATATTAGTTATGCCTTGTGGTAATTAAAGAGGCAATATACCCATTGTGCCCAGTCTTCTTCAGACTTACTTACCAAAGCCCATTAGCAAAACTGATCCTAGAACCATAACACCAGCATGCAAGGTATCAGTATAAACCACAGCTGCAAAACCACCTGAACAGGCAAGAGAAAGAGAAATGAAAGACATATTTGACTCTTTCTACTCAACGTTGCTTCAGCATCCTAGTCTGTATATTTGTTTCCTCCCAGATCTCCACATTCACACCCTTTCTCCTTCAATTCAGTGGGTCTTATAAACTACTTAGGCTTGGTCTTGGTATATTCTGTTTTCTCTTTAATATCCTTCATGATCTTTTGTTGGATTCTTATATTGACCTTCTATGTCCCAATTTCCCTTTACTTTCCATTTTTTGGGGGTGAATGAAAATATGGTAGTTTTCTTAACGAAAAATAAATCAGGTCGTTTTCCTAAAACCTCAGCTTGGAAGCAACAGTTAGCAGCATCCCTGGCCTTTAGCTGCTAGATGCCAGTAGCACTTGCCAGTTGTGACAACCAAAAATGTCTCCAGACAATATCAAATGTCCCCTGGGAAGAAAAGCCCACTCCCCACGCCTCAACCTTGAGAACCATTGAGTGAGTGCATTCCAGTCCCAACCCTGATTTTCTCCACTGGACTGTGGTGAACTGCCAGGACCTCACCAGCATCCAAGATTTGTGTTGTGGCTGGAAAGAAACACATGATGATAGCCCTCACTCTCAAAATCCAGGCAGGGGTCGTCTAGGACAGAAGTGCCTACAAAAAGGTCCCGTCTGATGACCTGACCAAGTCACTAGGAGAGCAGGATGGCCTGAAGTTGCTGCCTCCCCCACATCCCCTCTGTGCTCCCACTCTTCTACCTGGCAGCCTGCTGTTATCTGGCCCAGCTCTCCCCCCCCCCCCCCACACACACAATCACTGCCATCCGGTCAGTCCCCTTGGAAAGCCCCCACCAGCCTGATCTGATTTCAGAGCTGGGACTCCACTTAGGTACTTCTGTGTTGATTACTTCCACTGTCCTCTCCAGCCTCCAGGCCTCAGGCATGTGATCTACAGACTTGGACAGAATGTAAAAGCTGAAGGCTCCTGCCTCAAGACCTGCCCAGACTCCACTAAGAGGCAGGGCTTTGGGGTCAAAATGAGCACAGGCGTGGTCACAGTCACCTGACCTGTGATGATGTAAGTTCCGGTAACTGTCAGCAGGACTGTGGTAGCTAGGTAAACGTCCAGCCTGAGGACCAGCCTCATGAACATGGCGCCGGTGCAGACCTCCACCTGAAGGGAGTACAAAGGCCCATACGTCCATTTCCAGCTCTAGCAACCGCAGTCCCATAAAAAACACTGATCTTAGAAGCCATTTGTGGTTAGCACATCCACTCTATCACTGGTGGACACTGGGCGAGGGTTATCCAAGTTCTGCTGGGCAACAAGGCCTGTGCCCCATGAGCCAAGGTCGGCACCCTGAAAGCTTGACTTAACCCAAATAATCCAGTTAATACAACTTGGCCTTTTCCTCCTTGGAGCCTCAGAGTGGGGAGTGTGCTCAGAGAGTGAGCTGTTCCTGCAGTTCTGCCATTGAGAAAAGGCTAAGGGAACAGTTTATCAGGAGTTGCCAAGCTTTTTCTGTACAGGGCCAGACGGTAAATACTTTGCAGGCCACATATGGCCTTTTTATTTTTCATAAAAAAAAACCTGAAAGGTTTTTTTAAAACCTTTCAGAACTGTAAGGAATCATTCTTAGCTTAAGGACTGTACAAAGCACACTACTGGGAGGATTGGCCTGTGGGCTGAATTTGTTGGTCCCTGGTTTAGTTGACAGTGATTTTGAAGCATCTGCACATTATTTAACAGGCTAACTTCTTGCTTTGTTATTCTGGTCCCCAAAGCCAAGGTACAATGAGCAGAGATTCTCCCAACATTCATCTACCCATTTTTTTTACTGAGCAACAACCACATGGTAGATATTTAGCAGGGTTCAGAAAACACACAGTTACCAAAACTCAGTCACTGTCTTTAAGTAGCTTATAATTAATGAAGGAGACAGATCACTAAATAGGTAATTTCCATGCAATGTGATAAATGACACTCATTTGATCGTTCAAAAAACATTTACCAGGGAAAGCTGAGATGTCTCAGCGGGTTAAGCACTTGCTTTGAAGCCCCAGGGACCGAGGATTGAATCCCGGCCCCGGCCCATGCAGACCCACATGCTGAACTGGGGTGTGCCCCCAGTTCAGTTCTTGCCGGGACCTATGTGGGAGGCTCCTGGCCCAGTTCCTGCCCTGCGCAGCCCTGTGCCCACCTGTGGAGTGAAACTATATGGAAAACTATATAATGTCAACTATGGAGACGGCTCTGGGCCCACCCCCTTCTCTCTGTCTCTGTCAAAAATCAATAAAATAAATCTTTAAAAACAAAACAAAACAAAACATTTACTGAGTGCCTTATGTGCTAAATGTGTTCTCAGCACAGGGGGCAATTGAGTGAACAAGTCAGGCAAGGTCCTGGGTCACAAGAAGTTTGCACCAAAGTGGAGAAGACAGATAATAAGCAAGGAAACAAACTCTCCTATGGTGACAAGTATTACAAAGAAAATAGAAACAGTAATGGAGTAGAGATTGATCAGCACATCTGTGGAAGGCCTCTCTCTCCAAGGAGGTGATATTTGAAAAATCTGGGGGAAGAACATTCCAGACACAGTAGAGAGCAGGTGTCAAGGGCTTTACGTGGGAATAAGCTTGCTGGATTTGAGAAACAAGAAGGTAGGCAAGTGTGGCTAAAGCAGTCTGACTGTAGGAGTGGGGACAAGGCTAGAGAGGCGGGGCTAGGACGAGAGAGTCCCTGAAGGTCATAACAAGGGGTTTAAGTTTTCTTGTAGGGCTGGATTGCTTTAAGCAGGTGAGTGACATTACTTAATGATATGACCTGGGTAAAGTCAAGGTTCTCTGAGACTATAGAGGAGGGACCGGTAATCCAGGTTTGGGAGGCAAAGAAGATGCCTCTGCCTTTTATTTTTCATAAAGTATTAAACTATTTTTTCTCTACTTTAGCTTAGCTAGCAGAGGACAACAATGAACTTATGTGGGTGGGGGCTAGAGTGAACTGCTGGGACAAATCTGGCATAGTCCTGCATGTTGCTTTTCATTTGTTTTCTTTCTTGGGCTGCCTTTTACATAACTTACCACAAGCGTGTTGAAGATAAAGATGAGTAAGTACAGAACAGCAAGAAGGACCTGGATCCGGCAGCCACCAAACCTCTTCTTGAAATACTCTGGCACAGTCACCACCTGTACGAGCAATAAGGGAAGGCACTGTCAGACACGGTGCCAGAACAGGCAGACCCAAAGGGACAAGCGAGCCTGGCTCACAAAGCGCTGGTTGTCTGAGGTGTGGCTGACGGTGGGAGTGGCCCAGGAAGACAGGAGCCAGGGCCACTGACTGTGGCTCCGCATTACATGGCATCTGCAAAGAGGAGAGAAGCGGGACAGGCAACACAGCTATCTTCAAGAAGCTTGGCTTCCTGTGCAATCTTCAGGATGCAGAAGAAAATCCATCTAACTGAAAATGTCTAATGATGACAAACCACTTTTATGAAATAATCATAGAGTAAAGTCGAACGCTTTATCACATACTACAAATATAACAAGTGCTCAAGAGACAGACGTTGACCCTGTGCCAACGGTGCTCATGTGTGTGCTGGTGCCTCAAACAATCCTACTAATTCTGACTTCCATTGTCTCCGGCTGGGTGCACCCCAGTGGCTGGGAGTGTGCCCTCTTTGTTCACTAGATTCCTGGACCCGAGAACAATGCCTGGCTCATGGTGGGTGAATCAATAATTGTTAAATGACGACTGCCCCACATTGTGTCCTGAATATCCTCATATGCTCTTGTCTGCCTACCTCACACATGTCTAACTCAAATTCCATCTGCTTTAGGAGGACTTACCTGGGGGCTTCGCAGGGACCACATGCCCTCTCCTAAACACCTACAGCTTTTATTCTTTTCACCTTTCACTTGTTTTTTTTTTATCACAGTCATGTATGGCACGCTTTCCCAGGCAGGCTCGAAGCAGTTTTACTCTTCTTACTTGCATTAGTCTGCTAGGGCTGCCACAGCAAAGTACGACAGGAGACTGTGGGTATTGTCTCGGGTCTGGAAGCTGGAATTTCAAAGTGTCAGCCTGGCTGGCTCTTTCTGAGGGCCTTGAAGGAAGGGTCTGTTTCAGGCCTCTCTCCTTGGCTTGCTGATGGCTGTCTTCTCCCCATGTTCTTCATATCCTCCTCTTCTCTGTACGTATCTGTGTCCAAATTTCCTCTTGATCCCGCAAAGCCAGGCTGAGTGCTGCCAGCCTCCTGTTTGCTTGCTCTCCGGAGGGTGGTGCTGAACGTTCAAATGTGTGCACTTTCTCCCAGTCCCAGGGTCGGGCCGGCTTTCTGTGCATGCTCACCACCTTTCTGCAAAGGCTCCTTGCCACCCCGAGGTGCTCAAGGGGAGCTGGCTACAGGTGGGTGAGGTATGCAGAAGTTTGGGGGATCTGCAGGGGAGAAGTCCCCAGTGGATCACTGGCAGGGTTCCTGACAGTCTGAAGGACAGTTAGTTTGATCCCTATTCCTTTTGATGCCACATGAGAGCCCTGGTGGCTATTCTCTCAGCCGCTTCCTACCCCCCAGTCATGCAGCGGATATCAGCACTCTGAACGGGGTGAGGAAGCAGGTATTTTCGGCAACATTCTGCGCAACTGGAGTAGCCAGACCCTTCCTCCATGCTCTCACTCCCTGCATGGGAGAAACCTTAGGCTGAGAAGGTTTCTCTATGCACTAAGTTGTGCCATCTTGGGGGAGAGGTGACATAGGTGAAGTGACACTTCCTCTTACCCCATTCAACGTGTCACTGTTGGACTTTTTTCTTGAGCAGAGTGCTAGTACTTCTCCATGGGACCCCTGGACTTCAACAAAAGCCCTCTCGTCTGGGTATAGTCTAAATTGGTGTTCTTTAAGGGAAGACTGCAGAAAACCGTTCTTTTGCCCTGTTGACGATGTCACTCCACATATCCCTGCAGATGTACAGCTTGGATGGTTTCTTTGTTCTCTGTCAGATGGGCACTGATGCATCTTTGTCTCCTTAGAATCATCTTGTCAGTTCCTCAAAAAAAATTGTGTTTGGAATTTTATCCCATGCTTAGACCAATTACGGAAGAACTAACATGTTTAGGATATTGTCTTCCAATCATTAACATAGTTCTCTCTTCATTTAGGTCTTATTTTTTAGGTCTTATTTTTTTTTAAAGTTTAAAACGTTTTCTATAAAAGCATTCAGAGATGAACTCGTGAGTGAGGTCCAGAGTAAAACAGCAGGCAGTTACTGGTGTCTGTTTATCCAAGGTAGATCAACGTTATTCTCAGGCTTTAGGGAAGTCAGTACCAGGATCAGAAGGCTGAGAAGTTTAAGTTATCTTCCTAGATGTTTTTATGCACAATATTACAGGTATTATGTAATACCTGTAAGAAAAAGTATTGTAGAGACTAGAGTAACTGATAATGGACACTCACCCCAGCCTTAATGTAAATAGGAGAAAATATCCAACCAAGAGCACAGAGCAGAAATGGAGCCTGAAACCAAAAAGAACAATGACATCACAGTCTTATCCAGGCCCAACTCAGAAATGAGGTGTAATGTAAGCTCAGTGACTATCTGTTTTGAGCCTAGATGAGGTATCAGTACTGGGGACCTTACAAATAACAGCCCAAGAACATACCTTCCGGTACAACAAACTTAACTGAAGGTTACTTGATCTTTACCTATACAAGGGTGCATTCTTAACTGTAGTGGGTTAAAGGAACCAGTTTTCAAGGTATTTTTAAAAATTTGTTTGCTTACTTCCAGATAGGAATGAAGGTGGTTTATTTCTCCATGTGAAAGACAGTTAAAAAAAGAAAACAAAATCAGAAACCATTTGGAGAAATGAAAGAGAAACTATAGCAAAATTTCACACAAGCTATTGAAATAAACTAAAAAATTGGCTCTGGCTTTCTTTACAAGGAAGGGTAAGGAAAGGTGAATATATGAAGGCGATACTAGTAAACTATGAGAGGAAATGGTGGTAAAGACCAGGGCTTTGTATTAGGTTAGGACTTGACTCTGCTAGAAGTACTCTTTATTTTTGAAGAAGAAAGATGAAACTCAGAATGTAGGGAGCTTTCTGATTTATCCGCCCTCAAAAAGTCAGATGAATTATATAGAGGTAGGTTAATTAACATAAGACTTATAATTTAGGTGAATGAATTCTGTGCTACAACAAAAGTAGATGACAGATTAAATAAATAATCCACTCTGTAAGTTTTATAGTTAAAACCCAGTATTCTTAAGAGCTCAACTAGAGGTTTTATGGTAGCTAGTTGAATATCTCAACAAGCTCAATTGAGCCTATTCTCAAAATATACTGCAAATATATACATATAGATATATATACAAATATATATCTGTATGTATATATAGATATATAGAAAAACATCTGTGTTTGTATGTGCATATATATTTAAATGTTTATATGATCTTTTCCTTACCAAACTATTCTCCTAACAGTTCTTTGTTTACTATATCCCTATGGTCCTTGGAATATAAAATTAATTTATTAAGATGAAGGAAGATAAGCACAATTTTTTTGAAAAATCAAAGACTCAGTTCCTTTCTTCCATGACTTCTTAAGAAGTCTTTAATATTTATTCGAGGTTGAAAACAAATTTTCTGGTTTTGAGTTTTATTTGGACAGTGATAAAGGTGGAGGCTAGTTGCTACAAAAGGTATTACTTACATTCCACTCGAAGGCCCCAACAGCAATCCCCGAAGTCACTGCTGCTCCAGCCAGGCCCACAAAGTGGGTAGTGCCAACATTTGAGGCAAAAAGAGAAGCCCCTATCTGATAATCAAAAGATGATTCTATATCAGAACTTTTAGTCCAAGAATTAATCTTCATAAATGTAAACTCAAACTGAATTTTCCAGTTTCTCAAAAGGTATGATTCCCTGGGCAGAATTCCCAATCATGTCTCCTCTATATAAACCTTAAGCACAAGTAAGAAGCCAAGAGAAGAGAAAGAAAGTGAAAAAGGTAGAAAGAAATGGCTGTTCTTATATTGCCACCCTTAACATGCTCCACTGACTTACCTGCAACTCCCAAATGCAGAAATATTAGTAGGAGTGTACCTAAATCCATTAGTTATTTGGAAATAATTTTAAAATGTTTACAATCTGATGATTATCTATAAGAGACTAGCTAAAATACTAAGATACTTGAATACAATGAAATACAATGTAGTATAAATAAAGAATAAAGAAGCTCTATTAAGTAATAAAATATAGTAAACAATATGTATAATATAATATCATTAAAATGTTATGTGTGCACATTATACTTGGGCACATATGTGTTTATGTTAATATATGCATAGGAGTGATTCTGGCATTATATATCAAATAACATACTTCTGGGAACTGGAATTAGGGGTTACAGAGATGGACGGAGAGAAAATTTCAAGTTCTACATTTGGACTATAACTTTTTATTTATTTTTTTTACAACTAACATCTGTCACTTTCAAAATAAAAATCCTAGAGGCATTTAAAATGAACAAAATTTCTCCTAAACCAATAATAGCTTTTGAATTGAGTAGAGACAGCCATTCATTCTACTCAAAACAAAAATCCAACTATTATGCTGTTGACATGAGACAAATTTAAAACCAAATTATCAAGAAAATAACAAAGCCTTTTGGGTAAAAACAAACAAAAAAGCAAATAAAAAACAGCACCGACAACATTAACATATAATAAAATAGCATTTAAAACTGGAAACATTACATAAGACAAAAAGGTTTTATTGTTATAATGGGGAAAGGTAAAATGCACTAGTAAAATATAGCTGAGAACATACATGAACCAAACATCTTAGCTGTGACAAATGTAAGGCAAAAAAAAAAAAAAAAAAAAAAAAAAAAAAAAAAAAAAAAAAAAAAAAAAAAAAAAAAAAAAAATCCTAGAAGAGGCCCATAAGTACTCAGGTAATGGTAGTTATTTTTATTATTATGAATGTTCACTACATTTATCATAATAGTACAAAATTATATATACCTAAATGCCCAATAATATGTTACATAAATGGTGGAATGTACACATAATAAATACTATGCAATTGCACATAAATATAAATATCTTTTTCTACCTACCTAAGTTTATATAGACCTAGGGAAGATATTAGTACATTATAAAATAAAAAGGTACATTAAAAAATCACCATTCATTAATTCAATAACTACTATAAATGTTTACTGCCACCTATGTGCCAGGCACTGTTCTAGGTATAAGGGATACATCAGTGAGTAAAATAGAAAAAGTCCCTGCCCTCATAAAGCTAACTTCCTTTTGGGAAGAAGAGAATAAGCAAAATAAATGAGGGGGTTATTTTCTAGCGTACTAAACAGTGATAAGTACTCTAGAGAAAAAGAAAAGTGGGAACGTGAGTAGGGCGTCCTGAGCAGTTGGGTGGTTGGAGGACCACCAACCTTCTCTGGTGGGAGAGGAGATCTGAGGAATACCAGAAGAGGGGAGGAAGCCAGCCATGGGGTGTCTGGGGAGAGCCCTCCAGGCAGATGAAGCAGCAGCTTCAAAGGCCCTGAGGCAGAAGCAGAGCTGATTGTTCAAGGACACTGGCTAGAACTGGGGACAAGGCTCCTGAAAGGCAAGGTCAGAGAGGTAAGGAAGTGCAGATCATCAGTAGCCTAACACAGGCCATTTAAGCAGCTGCCATTTCATTCTGGGTGACATGAGAGTCCCCAGGCATAAAAATGACATGGTCTGAATCAAGTTTTAATAGGCTCCCTTTAGCTGCTTTGTTGAGACTGGGCAGGTAGAAGGAGGGACTCCAGAAAAGAGGCTGTTAAAATTAATCCAGGGGAGACAATGGCAGCATGAGCCTAGAGGCAGACCTGGTAAGAACAGGTCAGATTTCAACTACATTGTTTTCCCTGATGGATTGGATGTTGGGTGTGAGAGAGAATACAGTCTAAACTCCATGTTTGTCATCTTGAGTACCTAGAAGGATGGAGTTGCTATTCAGGAGACAGGGAAGATGGTAGGAGGAGAAGATTTGCAGAGGAAAGTCCAGAGTTCCTCTTGGACTTGTCCAGCTTGAGATACCTGATAGACCTCTCAAGGGGTCAGATAGCTGGACACACAAGCCTGAAGTTTAAGGGAGAAATCTGGGACGTGTCATCATGTAATTGGTATTGAATGCCATGAGATCAGAGGAGGTTGCCAGGCGTGTGAGTATAATGGAGAGGAGAGGCCAGGTGCTGGCCCTGGAGAAGCCCAGCACTGAGAAGACAGGATGCGTGGCCAGTGAAGGAGCAGGAAAGGAGGAGAGCCAGGTGACCACATGGTGAGGGAGGGAGGACTGTGAGTTTCAGAGTTTCACCACTGCCAGGCCAGGTGAGAGGAGGCCTAAGAGCTGACTATAAGAATAAGAGAAAGGAAGGAAAGAAGGGAGGGAGGGTGGAAGGCAGGGAGGAAAGCATGTGGAGGACCCTGGCAAGAGCAATTGATATCCATAACATATTGTGTTCATTAAGCAATCAATAATCCTAATAACGAAAAAAAGTCACAGCGAAAAATTAATAAATCATAACATATATAAACATTGGAAGGCCAGAGCAAGTTAATGTCACCTGAAAATCATTACAAGTGTCACAGTAATACAAGGTAATGTGGGTAGCAGCTGGCTATTTTTCTGGGTACAGAATACGTGCCTTCAAGGCCTAAGAGTGGCTCAGGAAGAAGACTGGGGTACCTCACAGCTCAGGGAGAGATTGTGTTGCTAGGATCCTCTGCTGAAAGATAAACTAAGGCAGGAGGCCCAGTGCAAACATTTCTTTGCCACATTTAATCTCTTTTAAACCAGGTTTACAAAAAAAGAAGATTCAAGCATAATTCAGAGTTAACAGAAAAATACTTGTCCCAAATCTCCCAGCTAACAGAAGCCAAGCCAATTCTGTTAGGTTGTTTGACACATCAGAGTTAATGAATGTGTGCTCCTTTTCCCTTTGAATAAAGGCACCTTCTCCCCGCAAGACGAGATTTCTTTCTATAAAACATTTCCACAGTGTGAAGAACTGCATCCTCACCATACATAAGACTGGTTAACGTTTGACAACAAAGCGTATCTGCGAGTAAAGGGCCTGCTTCTTGCACAATTCTCTAAGGGTAACCTATATTCCTGTGTAGGAAATGGATGCATGTTTTTACAGAAGTTACAAAGCAGCCCTGGCTGAGGCTTGGCTTCGGGCCTCAGACCTAGGGCGCTGTCAGGTCCTTCTTGCAGTAGCACCACCCGCCCCATCGTGGGCACTGGGCCCTGGACTGGCAGCTGCCTCTGCTGCTGTGGGGGTTTCAGGGCACTCCTCTCAGAAGGAATCACTCTGAATAACGAAGAAATTATTCAACACAAAAACAACAGGAAAGGTTTCTAGCCCTTGGCCCGTGTATCCCTC
Organism: Craseonycteris thonglongyai; assembly: GCA_004027555.1. Classification (NCBI taxonomy): domain Eukaryota; kingdom Metazoa; phylum Chordata; class Mammalia; order Chiroptera; family Craseonycteridae; genus Craseonycteris; species Craseonycteris thonglongyai. The sequence goes on along the minus strand of PVKE010016668.1, from coordinate 15,599 downwards.
CATCCAGCATCATGCTGTTCCACACCTCCATGCTTTGGCATATGCTGTTCCCTCTGCCTGGAATGACCGCACACTCTACTGGCAAACACTTACTGCACTTCCAAATCCTGCTCCAACAAGCCCACTTTGGTAAGACCTTTTCTGTCTTACACCATGTACTACCTCCACCCAGTAAGCCTGAGTTTACCTTTCATCCATCCCTGGCCCATGCGCCTATTAGACCTGTTTTACTGCACTGTGATGTACTGTAATTCACTGGCTACATTTCTGACTCCATTCAAGACTGTGTGCTTCCAGAGGGTAGAACTGTCTATTTCCTATCTATATCCTGGAACCCAGAACAATGCCTTGTATATACTAGGCACCTAATAAATGGTTACTGAACTAAACTGAGTTAAATGGGGACATTTAGGTAAGAAATTACTTAAAGAGTTGATGGAACTACCAATGAAATGGTTTTCCTGATTGAAAAACTTTGAATTATTTTGGGTATAAGATATCTAAATTAAAGTACTAAAACAAGTGAACATGCAGCCCTCCAAAGTGAGCTGTCACATGAGAGGCTTACTCACCTGCCACCATGGTAGGTTTTGGCTAGCCAGGAAGAACTCTTTTATTGTCCCACGACTGCTTGTCAGTATAGTCTTAAACAAAACAAAACCAAAAAAAAGTCAAAACAAAAAACAATGGAATACAAGAAACTAAACTGCTTCCAAGACACAGGTAACTCCATTAACGATTCACTTATGGGGTAAATAAGCCTCTTTAGCAGAGATCCCAAATCCATTCTCCCTTTCTTTGGGAATAGGAGTCTCTACTCCTTGAGTTAAAGGAGACCTCATGGCTGCCTAGCTGGAGACTACAGTCTCTTCCCACTCTGACATTGCATGGAAATGTCCACTTCTCCACACTCTTGTGGAAGTAATATTGCTTGATTTTCCCCCAACTACTTAAACAATGCCTTGGTTTCTGGCAGAGGCTGGGAGGTGAGTGGTTTAGTGAACATATGGATCAATAAGGAATGGCAAAGCTGAACAGGAGCTTGGCTTCTTCCAGGACAACAGTCGTGCTGCCATTGCTATGGTGTCCTTCCAATGGGGTCCTCTCTACTCAGGGTCCCAGTGCTGATTCCCAGGCCCCACTTTGGTTAAAACACAACACTGGGGATTCTCTGAATTGTCTAGGACTAGCACAACCTAAGGATGATGCTGATAGACAGAAATTATTTCTGTGGGAAGAGTGAAGTTTTTACCAACATCTGAGGTGATGCATTATAATTGGGCCTCCTTACATCATAAAACCTTAAACTAAAGAAACAGCTCTACATTAGACACAGTAACTTAGTCTCATTTCATTCATTCACTAAGGATTTATCAAGGGCCTACTATGTGCAGAGCTGACTATGCCTAAGTAAGTTATCAATGGTGTGTAGGTAGAGGTACATTAAAACCTGTAAAAGAAATTTAAAAAATGTCTAAGATGAATAAAACCATCTTCTCTTTTCATTAAAGAAAGAACCACACAAGAAAAAGATGTCACCCAGGAAAGAAAGTGGCTTAAACACATCTCTACGTCTCATCTCCTCCTTATTCTCTCTCTGGAATACAACATGACAGCCAGGTTGGTGGGGCGGAAGATGCATTCAGTACCTTCTCAAATATCTGGGTAGTGACTGATTTAAAAACAGGAAACAAATGATAAAAAGTGTAAGTTTTCCCCCTTAACACAGTGTAAGATCCAAGGCACTCATAACAAAGACTGATTTTCCACTTCCCTGCGGATGCTCAGCAGACAGAAGCTGATGACTGCTTTCAGAAAGGAGTCCCATCTGTGTCAGTGTGGGCAATTCAGTTCAGTGAGAAAAGGGTGGTTGGCTTAAAAACTGGAAGAAAATAAAGCTGGACTCCTCTACCACATCATATATAAAAGCACATCCCAGATGTTCTAGAGAGTTAAATATCTTAAAATCTATAAATTATTACAGAAAATTTAGGATAATATTTGTACAAACTTGGGAGTGGGGGAAATTTTCCCTGAGAAAGCCAGGAAATCTAAAAGATGTAAAGGAAAAGAGAGATAGTTGACTTCTTCAAAGTGAAGAAAAATTCAGATGACAAAAAGACACTATTAACAGAGACTAGAACAGTGGTTGTCAACCAGGGGTGATATTTTGGCCCATCTGTCCAGGCACAAGGCTGTCCAACCTTCTGGCTTCCCTGGGACACACTGGAAGAAGAATTGTCTTGGACCACACATAAAATACACTCACACTAATGACAGCTGATGAGCTAAAAAAAAAGTTGCAAAAAAATCTCATAATGTTTTAAGAAAGTCTCTGAATTTGTGTTGGGCTGCACTCAAAGCTGTCCTGGGCCATGTGTGGTCTGAGGGCTGTGGGTTGGGTAAACTTGGACCAGGTAATATGTGGCAATGTCTGGAGACATTTTTGGTTGTGAATTAACAGGGGTCAGAGATACTTCTAAACATTCTATAACATACAGGACAGACCTCCACAATAAGTAATTATCTAGGACCAAATGTCAATAGTGCTGAGGTTGAGAAACACTGACCTATACAAAAGATAGTTTGGAAAAAACATATTAGCAATTCAAATGACAGACACTTGATAACAACAAAGTCAAACAACTCAATTCAAAACTGGGCAAATAAACTGACTATTTACAGAAGGGGAAAATCAATGGACAGTAAACTCATGAAAAATGCTCAACCCCACTAAGAGTCTAGGAAGTGCAAATAGAAGCTACAAAATACCACAATTCACCCATCAGACTGGCAAAAAACAAACAAACAACCAAAAAACCCCAACAAAAAACAACAACTAGAAGTAATGGACAAGGTTGGTGAGGGCTTGGGGAAAAAAAGTACGTGCTGATACGCTACTTGTGAGAAATGTTCAATTTTAACAAGCTTTTAGATTGTCATTTGATAATATCTGCTAAGATTTCAAGTAAACATACCCTTTTGACTGAGCAATTCCAACTTCAGAATCCATGCTACACCTAAAAAAAAAAAAAAAAGGAAAGGAAGGAAGGAAGGAAGAAAAGAAAAAAAGAAAAACCAACCTGGCAACAATCTGAATAGTATGAACACATTTGAATGACTATCATGCAGCTAATAAAAATATGAGCTATATCTATTGTCCTGTAGGACTCTCTCTATCATATAGTTAAGTAAAAAAAAAGCAAGCTGCAGAATAATGTATTATATGATCACATTTTTGTTAAAGGCAAAACACAAAAATTCTACGGATGTGTCTGTATATTTGCGTGAGTACTGAGAAAGGGGAGGAAGAATACACGCCCATGGTTATCTTGGAAAGATGGGAATGGACGGGAGTAGATTCTTTAGATATTTATACATCTTTTTACTTCCTATAAGTATACTTTCATAATTAAAAACAATGTGATTTATAAAAAGAACCAAAGTGGAAAATAGTATAAAGATGGGGGGGAAATCAAAGCCTTCTGGATAACCACGCATGTTTTATGGCTCCAAGAACAGAAGGAACAGCAGGTTTTCTCTGGAAGTGACCAGATGGCTTACAAGTCCTCTACCTTGGCCAGACTTAGGCCCCAACTGGTCCAGGAAGAAAGCTGGGTGGGGGCTTCCTCATTCAGTAACAGCAACTGAGGGCAGGATCCCAAAACAAGTACTTAGAGCCCCTGCTTGGACCACCTGGAAGGACATTTTTCATAAGTGAAGCCTATTTTTGAAAATCATTTGTTTGAATGATTTGGATAAATACCTCAGATTTCTCCTTTAAATTGGAATAAAGGGCCTACGTTTTCTCCTCTGGTACAAAATTCTCTTAATAGGATGGATACCATGTCTCTATTACTCTTTCTGCCCACTAACAGCATAATGACTCGTAAGCCCTCAGAAGAGTGTCCAATGGTCATACTTTGAAGGACCACATTCTGTCCCCTGCTTGTGACCTGTTGAGACATCCCAAAGGATAGTTTGGAAAAAGTAAAGGTCACATGTACATGAAAGCTTTAGCTGGGTGGGGGCCATCAAGAATGAAAATGCTCCCATTGGTTAGTGAATGGTGGGATTGTTACCAGATGCTTCTGCTTGGTGATGCAGGCCAGGCAGAGGCATCTGATGGTTAACAGCTTAGCTGAGGGACAGTGTCATGACACCAGCCAAAGCTTTCACACCCCTCCGGCCTTTCCCTGGAACAAGGGCCGGCTCCTTCTGGGCAGAGTCTGGCCCTGGATGGGATGGTTAAAAGACACCTTTGTGAATGCTTACATGCTAAGCTCTAGTGGGTGAATGGCAGCAATAGAGACATGGTCCCTACCCCACTAAGAGAACATTGCACAGGACAACAGAAGCCCTTTATTGAAATTTAAAGAGAACACTTAGATCCCTAAGTTACATGCGTGTGACCTCTGAGGTTTTGCTAGCAAGACAAAGTGGTTAAGCTCATGAGTCAGATCGGGCAGCTCTAGGTTCGAATTTGAACTCCGTCATTCTCTGGTTATTACTTAACCTTGTTGAAGCTCAACTTCCTCACCTGTGAAACGGTTGTGAAGCTGTGAGGCCCTTAAACACCTAAATCACCAGTAGTTGTTATTATTACAGCCATGATGATGACGATCCTAACAATGACTTCTTATGAAATACTAATGCTTAGGTTCCAGCGGCAGGCACAGGGGAATTTGACCCCGGTGTTTATTGGGGCCGGGAGGGGAGGCGGGGTTGGTCATGTATGGCTGGGCTGCAGAGGACACGCACCAACTCTTGTCTGGAAGGGTGGGGAGTAATTAGACAAAGGGAGGGCAGAGAGGTCCCAGCTGAGGGCTGTGCACAGACAGGGGTAGGAATGAGAGGGGCTCTGGGGTGAGATGAGAGGCAGGGCCCTGGTGACTGGCACAATCACTTGGTCGTAGAGTACGAGTTGGTCTGGGTTGAGGCTACCCAGACACGCCCAGTAACTGTCTCCAAGCCGCACTGGAGCCGGAGGCAAACGGGGAGAGTCACACTGCTCCTGTCTTTATAAACCCGGCCTGCTGTCCAGGGCCTTGCCCCCCACTCTGGTCTCTGACATACCCATAGCCCAATGCCCAGGACCAGCAGGAGGTACAACACCATCACCACGATATCGATGGCACGGTTGATGTCGGAGTCCACGGCATTCCAGTTTGCGGAGCTGCCATACCAGGGAAGGCTCATGGCGGTGCTCATGGGCCAGCTGGGCACAGCGGGCTAGCCTGCAGGTGGCGACGGTTTTGACTTTGGCTCCGGCTTTGGCTCCACCTCTGGCTCCACCTCCGCCTCCACCGCAGGGCATTCTGGGAACAGCCGCGGGGCAGCTTGGGAGTTACAGGTCGGCTTCATGGCCCAGAATGGGCTGTGTGCCCAGCTCCTGCCTGGTCGTGAAGACCTCTTTGCCTTGGGGTTGCTCCGATTAGCCAAAAAACGAAAAGCATTTCACTACTAGTCCAGACACACCGCCCTCCCTTTGTTGGCCACTCTCGCTTTATCCTAGAGTAAGAGTTAGTCTGGGCTGGGACTAGCGTGAGGCTACCAAGGCAGGCTCAGTAGCAGCCTTTCTGAGCCACATTGAACCCTGGGGCAGAAGGAGAAACCAGTAATACGGCTCCTGTCTTTATAATTTTGATATTTTGTTCATTGTGGGTTTAGGGCATTCATTTTGATTTATTAAAGTATATTACATTAGAATATTAGCCCCTCCTAAAAGTTTGCCCCAAGGAAAATGCCCCATTGGCCTCCCTAGTCATGGCCCTGATTGGGCCTACTGATCACAATGTCCTCAGCTTTTTGCAGTTTGATGTGTATGGTTGATGTGTGCATTTTCACTCTAGGCCAAGTGTTACTCTCCTTGGTGTGTTTCTAAATTGATGAGCATCACAAAGCACTCTTCAAATTTTTTCTTGTAGTTTTTGCTTCCAATTACATAACACAGCCAGTTGCAATGAAAATCTTTGATATATTTACATATGTTAGGAGAATGTGTAAAATCATTATTATTGATTTGTATAGTTTCAGTTTCAACATAAATTTTTATGCCTGGCTAGCTAGTTTACAAATCAGCTTTTCCTATCTTTGACTATTCCAATTTAGCTCATTCACATATGGTACACATGAGTATTAGTGAGAAATATTACAGAATGCCATTTTTGCCTTTATTAAATATGTGACAACCATTCCTTTTGTTTCAAGAAAATCTGGAATTGCATTTGACATTAAAGTAATTCTTTGTAAAATCTCCAAGACTTGGCTAATGAGCATTGGCAAAAGCACATTATTAAATTTATTGCCCTCTCTTTTTTCAACAGTTTCATAAAATGGTGATATTATTTGCATGTATATACTGTATGATTTTAAGTATTGTATCCATCCATGATGTTTTATGTAAAGTCTACTTCAAAAACGAAGCACAAATATTTTTTATTATGTATCATGGTGAAATATGCAATATGGAAACATGAGTCTCTTAAACTCCCATTAAATTTTAAGTTTTGACTTAACATAGCTGGAGCACTGTTTATCATAGTAAAAATGATTTTTTTTCCATATTTAGTTAAAATTTTTTTTTAAACACTTGTCTTTTTTTTTAATATATTTTTATTTATTTATTTTTATTTTTGACAGAGAGAGAGAGAGAGAGAGAGAGAGAGAGAGAGAGAGAGAAACAGAGAGAGAACTAAACTGGGGAGCTCCCAGCTCAGCATATGGTTCCATACGGGCCGCGGCCGGGACTCTATCCCTGGTCCCCGGTGCTGCAAAGTGAGTGCTTAACCCACTGAGCCATCCCGGCTTCCCCTGAAATTCTTGATAAATGTAAAAGGCTAAAAATATTTATGGTGATGCTGGGATAGCTCAGCAGGTTGAGTGCTTGCCTTGCAACTGTGAGATTCGGGGTTCGAATCCCTGCCCTGGACCGTGCAGACCCATATGCTGAACTGTGGCACAACTGGTAGCCACCAGGATGGCAGTGAAGGTTCTCGCCTCCCATGCAGGAGGCCCCCAGTTCAGTTCTCACCTTGCATGATCCCCACATCCACCTGTGTGGAATGAAACCATGTCACAACTAATGATGTACAACTAGGGAGAATGCTCTGGGCCTGCTCCCTCGCTCTCTCTCCTCTCCCATCTCTTCATCTCCCTCCCCTTTGGCAACCATCAGCTTGTTCTCTATATCTACTGATTTGTTTCTGTTTTGTTTTGTTTATTCATTGGTTTTGTTTTCTTTAGATTTATACACAAGTGAAATCACCATGGTATTTGTCTTTGTCTAACTTGTTTCACTTAGCATAATACTCTGTAGGCCCACCCATGTCACAAATGTTAAGATTTCATTCTTTTTTATTGTTTAGTAATATTCCATTATCTCTCTCTATATACCGGTATATCACATTTTCTTTATGCATTCATTTATCGATGGACACCTTGGTTGCTTCCATATCTTGGCTACTGTAAGACAACAGTGAACATAGGGGTGCAGCCATCTTTTTAATTAGTGGTTTTGTTTTTTTTGGATAAATACTCAGCCCTAAAAGAGGACTGCCTTAGGGGCTGGCTAGGTTATGAGTGCTCAGTACCCCAAAATGGCTCATGAAAGTCAAGGTAACAAGTCTTATTCTATACATTAATGTGCGGCTAGCAAAAACACAAACAAACAAACAAACACTTTTTTAACTAAAAAAGAAGGTAGGAAGTTTGTATCACTGGAGCATCTATCCTCGAGTCTTCCTGCAGTGGGAGTTAGTGTAAGCATCCAGCTGGGCAGGCACGTCTAGAGCTTCAAACACCAGCTGTGGGGAGGGAGAGTTCCACTTCTGGAAGGGCTGTGGGAAGAGCTCCATGCCCCAGCAAAACAGAGACAATTATTTTTTAAATATATGTATTTATACACTTACAATTGTAAATTTGTATTGGATATTAATTTTTTAAATGAATATAGTATATAAACTTTAAGAAACATATGAGGGTTGTCTGGAAAGGATCCAGCCATGTCATATGACAAATAGAGGCCACCCCATCCCAGTCCCAATGTAGGGGGCGACTTGCAGGGGCACCCTTTTGGGTTCCCCCAGGGTGTTAAATCCTTCTTGCAGACGATGGTCTGTCTCCAGGGCTGAGCAAGAGAGAAGTGAAACCCTGGGGAGGTGGTGGTGGTGGGTTTTCTACACCTTTCCCCACAAGCTGGGTGGGCCCCTCTCTGCATGAGCTGGGATTTGTTTGGCTTTGCCACCAGGTGTCACTGTCTGCTTGTACAGAAGCACAGGGAGACTACTGCTCTGAATAAGGAAGGGAGGAGCGCAGTGAGCTCGTGGGGGTGTGGAGCCTGCTGCATCCGCTCACGATAACTGACAGTGAACACAACTCTTCCAACTCTGTTCAATGGAACACCTTAGTGTCTTGAAATCAGCCATGGTGGGAGTCTTGATACATGGAAATGAAATGGACAACTGCTACAAATTAGGGCTCCCCCCACCCCTATGTTGGTTGTCCAATGTTTACCAGCATACCATTGGGTGTAGTGACCGTTCAGTGACACTAACTGGGAAACCGGAGCTCCGGAAGTTCACTGAATTAGTGGCAGGACTGGCAAAGAATCCTACTGTGTGTGAAGCACTGCGTGAATGGACCCCTGTCCTCTGCCCCGTCTGAAGAGGGAGGCTCCCCGTGTCCTTGCTGTGGAAGCTTCCTTGGCATCTGGCACACACGTGGGTTTGCCTGCGTTCTCTGAGAGCTTACAGGGAGGTTGTAAGAGTGTAGGGGTGAAAACGGGAAAGCCTGACAATAAGTGCTGCAAAGACTTAGGGAAGTAGGACCCCCACACTGCCGGGGTGGGAGGGTGGGGGTTGGGGTGTGTGTAAATTAGCACAGCCATACAGGAAACGGAAAACGTGTATGCCTTCTGACTCGGTAGGTCCACCTCTGGGTATTATTTGGAATAGCATTATTTGCTAATTGATGCATTATTTGTAGTAGCAAAAAGGTGGAAACCTAAATGTCTAGTGTATACCCCTGGGCAGTATATACCATATACTAGTATAATATATATACCTATGAACACACACACACACACACACACACACACACACAGTGGTGTGAGTATATATGTGTAAATGCATATCTTGGTCTCTGGTGATACCTGTGACAGATTTTTCAGCCTACAAGCCACCCAACCTGGAGAATTACTTGCCTCACGTTGCTCTGGTTTGTGTGATAATAAAGACTATTATTTAAGCCATCCCCAAATGATATATAGATATGTAAAATAAAAAAACCATATATATATATATGTATGTACACACACATATAAAAGGTCTATATATACATATATAGTGGTATATTTACATGATGGACTATTCAACAATCAGAATAGATGGACTAGATATCTATATTATCCTGGCCGGATCATAAGATCATAATGTTGAGTGAAAACAAATGTACGTACAGCATAAATCCTCTCATGTAAAATTTCAAGACCTGTAAACAAATTCAATTTCTTATCACAGCTTAATGTGTCCTGTAATTATCTTGAGGTGTAACAACTAATTTGTTTACAGTCTCTCTCCTTTTCTTAAATGTAAGGCAAAGACTTTGTTGTGCCCCCTTCGGTGCCCATTTTTGTTTCCACATTGTTCATGGAAAAGAAGAATTGTACATCCACTTTGGAAAACAATTTGCCTGTTGCTTAAACAGTTAGGCAGCTAACTACATCTACCATATGATCAGACCACACACATTTATACAAATACTTGTACATAAATGCTTGTTAGAACATTGCCTGCCACATCGGAAGTGATCAATAAAGGCTTGAATGAATGGTTCAGAGAGGAAAAGATGTACACAGGGCTTAACACCAGGTGTAACACCAGGTGGCCTCAGGCGCCATGAGTCTGAATCTGGCTGGCAGATCCCCGGTTCCCTTGCCAGAGGGCGTGGGCCAGGGCTTGTGTCAGAGGTGTGGGGGCTGGAGCTGGTCTTTGCCAGGATGAGAGGCTGGGCCTGTTGTGGAACTGACTGCTGAGGCACGCTTGGGCCATCTACACAGCAGTCACTGCATCTTGTGCTCGATAAAAAGGGAAGCAAGCTGGAAAATGAGTGAGGTGCCTTCTTGCCTCTATGGTCTTGCAGCATCTCTCTAGCACCCTCTATGGACAAAACCTAGCACAGCACCAGCTGGCAAAACTCAACTTTCCATCCTAAGACATAGCTCTCCTTTTTACAAAAATCTCACCCTCTTCCCCAAATAAGGAGACACATGCTCCCAGGAGCCATTGTATCCACAGCTAACTATATTAGTTTCTCTTCAACTTCACAGTTGCACTGAATAGTCTGCTAACCTCCAACAACTTGTACATAAAGTAATACTGAGAAGAAGAGAACGTGGTGAATGAATACGAATACGTATGTACATATAACAAGCAAAGAAAAAGTGCAAAGTTACTGCGGTTCTCTTTTGTTCACTGGTCATGGATAGGGTTGCCAGATAAACTCGAGAATGCTCAGACAATAAACGGTATTTTAGTATAAGTATGTCCCAAATATTGCATAGGACAGAGATTACTCATTGTTTATCTGAAATTCAAGTTGAACTGGGCATCTATATTTCTATTTGCTAATCTGGTGGCCCTGGTCAGAAGGTCATAGTTGATATCTAAGTAGGCTGACCAGACATAGTGCTTTAAAGGGGACACAAAACAACGGTACTGTCCCGTTTCAAACAGTACGTCTGGTCACCCTACTGGCACCTTGAATTTAGCCCAGTGAGAGTAGGCTGGTCAGCCCATACCTAAGACAGCGATGTCTAACCTTTTGGCTTCCCTGGGCCATATTGAAAGAAGAAGAATTCTCTTGGGTCACACATAGAATATGCTAGCACTAATGATAGCTGACGGGCTAAAAAAAGAAATCCCCCCCCCAAATCCCTCAGGATGTTTTCAGAAAGTTTACAAATTTGTGTGGGGCTGGACCGCATGCAGCCTGAGGGCCATGGGGTGGACAAGCTTGATCTAAGACATCTTTATTCCTCTACCCTTTCAATATTTCTCTTGTTCTTGGCTAGAATCTCAGCTGATCAGGGATCTTTACCTGGTGGTGGTGGGGAATCTAAACCTTCATTCTCGAAGGTTCTGAGTTCTAAGAAGTCCCAAGTCGCTTAGTGCGCTGGGTGCTGGACAAAGTCCTCCTTGGTCCCTTGTTGAGCATCAGCCCAATGTCTCCTTACTAATTTGGATCAATCAGTCCAACCAGTACAGTAGTCCCCTCTTCTGCCTGTTGGTTTCAACTGAATGGGATCATTCTCTTCTTGGGAACTTAGCTCTCCCAAAGCAGCAGATCTCTACACTGCCAGGGTGGAAAGCAAACATTCTGAGTCAATTATATTAGAACTAATTGTGAAAGAAGCCACTCTCACCTCTACCTCTTGATTTTCAGACTAGTGTATTCTGGCTGGGGGAGCGGTGGTACCAGACAATGGTCTTTGATTCAAAGCATAAACTGCATCCTATAATATAGAAGCCTGTACTTCAGGGTGTTATCTCTCAGCTTGGGCTATAGCTGAGTCTTCAGTAAGCCACTCCACTTTTAATTAGGCCAGTTGCTTCTGGGCAATGGGATATATGCTAAGACCAGTTAATTCCACCGTGCACTTCCTTTGCTGCAGAATAAGTTCCTGGATTAGACACAATGCTGTGGGAATTCTGTGATAGATAGTGGCTAAGGCGGGGGTGGCAAACCTATGGCACGCATGCCCAAAGTGGCACGCGGAGCAATTATTTTGGCACGTGGAAATATTGTTTTTTTGTTATAAAAACATCCTATGCCTCTTATAGACATGAAAATAATCGATACCTCTATCTCACTTGATGGGTTGGCACGCAAGTCGAGTGAGTATACTCTTATTTCATGAACTTTGGCACTCAGTCGCCAAAAGGTTTGCCACCCCTGGGCTAAGGCATCCCAAGAGTCCAACAATGGTGGTGCTGGAAGAAGCATTACAGGCAAGGAAAGCAAATCCATATTCAGAATTTGAATTTGTACCCCTCCTGAGATGGAAAAGGTGCAATAGAATCAACCCATCACCAGGTGGCTGGCTGGTCCCCCAGGGAATGGTGCTATATAGGGGGCCCCTGTTCTAAACAGGACGTTAGCACACTGAATTCAGCTGTAGTGCCAGATAACACAGAACGGACAAGTTTGGTTCATGCATTCCTAGAATGCAAGATTGGTTCAACGATAGAAAAACTGACACCATTTGCAACATTAAAAGAGAAAAATCATATCAAAAGATGCAGAAAAAGCAGTGAATAAAATTCAAGGAATAAGTTTGAAAAACCCACTTACCCTACAAGGAATATAGGAGAACTTCCTTCAAACATTAAAAGAGAAAAATCATACCCAAAGATGCAGAAAAAGCAGTGAATAAAATTCAAGGAATAAGTTTGAAAAACCCACTTACCCTACAAGGAATATAGGAGAACTTCCTTCATCTGGTGAGAGAATTTTTCAAAGAAAACAGTAGCAGGCATCACGTTTCAAAATGAAACGTTAAAAAATAACCCTTTGTGACAAGACAAGGCTGCCTGTTACCCTCCCTATTGTTGCACCTGGTACCAGAGACCAGCAGAGGGAGTAAGGCAAGGAAAAGAAATGAAATGTATAAGAAAAACAAAGAGGATAGCAACAAAGCTGTTATTATTCACAGAGGATTTGTTTAAATACATAGCATGCCCCACAGAATGTACAGATAAATTAATAGAATCCATAACAAGTATAGATAATTTACCAGGTCTATATATTTTAATATAGAAACTTACTATATGTTTATATATCAGCAAATGAATAGAAAATAACATTTAAGAAGGGTTCAACTTACAATTGCACTAAAAATATAGCTAACTAGAAATTCTAAAGAAATGTCCAAGCCATTTATTTATGGGGAAAACTCTACAAACAACTTCACTGAGAATTATTAAAACCTATTAATGGGAGAGAGAGGATAGTCGTGGGTTGAAAGATGTCAGTTTTCCCCAAATTAACTGGTAAATTCCACTGAGAACTGGTTCAAGGCATAAAATTCCTGTACCTCTTTTTAGGGGGTCAGTCGTCCAGGAGCTGATTCGAATTAAGAGCAGGTCAGATCCTCTTAAGGGAGAAGAACGTTCTTCTTCCTGGTTTGGGCAGCTTCAAGGTCAGAATTCTCCCCTGTCCTTGAGGACCCAGAGACTGGGCTGCCCTGTCCCCAACTGAGGAGGTGACCTGAGTTTACCCCAGCTATGGGCACACCCCTGGCCACGCTTCTGCAGGGAGTGTGGGTCCCTGGGAGGGGCTCTTGGGATCTCCTTGCTCTCGGGGTGGCCCTGCTGGGTCCCCCTCTAACTCCCAGCAATCCTGTCAGGGCTCTGGGACCCACCTCACCCTCCTCAGCCACCAGGGGTCTCTGTCCCCTTGCTTGAAGCACGGGGAGGGGCCGACCAGTGGAGTGGGGACCCGGACCTCCGGTCAGACTCCGAGACCTCCAAGTGACCTCCCTGGCCACTGATGCTTGACAGTCCAGGGTCACATGAGACAGAGGCAGAGTGGGGACCAAGGTGGCGGGGCTGAGTGACCGCTGAGGGATGCCCTGTGGGATTTACCTGAGTTTTCAGTTAATGTGCAGGCTGGGGACCACAAGGTCTGAGCATTCCCAATCTAAGGAAAGGAGGACGTGGGGGAATGGCCTGTCGCTGGGCTGCAAATTAGTCCCCCTGCTCCAGAGAGTGGGCTGCCGCTCACAGGAAACCTGAACTTGGACACCCTGTGTCCCCCAGTTCAGGGTGGGGTGTGTACCCCCCAGAAGTGCTGTGTGCACGGGGACACTCAGGGGTTGCCTGGGTGATGTGTGTTAAAGAAGAACCAGAACTGCCCAGTTGTCCACCCGCTGGGAGCAGCCAGTACCTTGCTGTCTCTTCCCACCGCCATCGAGTGTATCTAGTAGCTGCGGTGGCATCCCAGTTGTAGAGATGTACGTGTAGGAAGTTAGAAGGAGCACGGTTGTGGTGTGATGTCCTTCAGGTACACTGGAAAACTTGGAACACTACGCACGCTGCTCCGCATGATGCTCCAGGCCCCAGGCACCCTTGGCGTCCTCTCCTGCCTCCCCCCTTCCTTGGATCTGGTCACACTAGCCTCCTTGCTGTTCCTGCACCTTGTCAGGCACAGCCCATGCCAGGGCCCTTGCACTTGTTCCTGCTGCCAGGTGCACCTTCCTGGCTGGTCCCCTAGCTCCATTCAAGGGTGGCCTCTCTCACCCATCGTCTAACCCAGTGGGCACCCTCTCCGCCTTCGCCCCTCCCTTTCCTAAAGGACTCGTCACATCACGGATGATGGCATTACATGGTGCTCTGGCCCGCGTCACCCACTGGGGCTTGGCTCCAGGACTTGGCCTGAAGCAGCGCTGGGCTACGGAGCTGCTCAGTGGCTTCGTGTGGAATGAAAGGCACGAGGTTTCTTCTGGGAAAGAGGGAGGTCATGGGACTGGGGGCGAGGGAGCAGGGGACAGGGGACAAGGGAGTCCTGTGTGACCAGTTGTCTATCTTCATAAAAGCATTTCAGTTGGCCCCAGGTCAGCACTTGTTGCTTCTGGGTGGCCGGGGTGATGCCCCTGTGTCAGTGGTGTTTGGCATTTTTGTGTTTCCGGAAAGCCCAGCCTCCTCCCCTCCTGACCCCCTCCCACCCCGCATGGAGGAGCCCCATCTCAGGGACCCTCAGGTCTGGGAGCTCCTCTCCCCCAAGGTGCCTTCTTCCCTGTTCGGGGCCATGCACCCTGTAGGAGGTGGGGTTCCAACCCCCCCCCCGCTCCTCTGCCCTGGGAGAGGATGCAGCCTTTGTGCTCTGGCTGGGCCTTGGGAGCAGGAATGAACTGGAATCTGAGCACACAGGCCAAGTGGGAGGGGGCAAGAGCCTTGGCCCAGGGGTCAGGGGACCAGGGATCCACTGCCTGCCTCCTGTATGCCCTCAGCTAGGTCATGTCCCTTCCTGTGAAAGGGGAGGTGATCGTGTGCAGCCAGGATTCCGGATGAACACTCGGGGTTATCACTGTCATGATTGGGACCTTTCAGAGAAGTGACAACAGTGGCCACTGGAGGGCACTTTCAGCTAGGGTGTGCACCTGTGTGAATGTCCATACGTGTGAGCGTCTACGAGTTGTGTGTGCATGTGAGTGTAAGGGTGTGTGAATTGTGTGTGAGGGTGTGAGAGGGTGGTGTACAGGGACACCTGAGGGGATGTGTTGACCAGGAACGCAGCTGGGAAATTTCATGGCCCATGGGAGACAGTTAGGTGAGGGCAGAGAGGTCCCTGTTTGGGTGACACCCTGCACGGTCCGCGCTGACTGCCTGGCTGGGGTCCTGACCTGTTGGCCGTGCTGCTCCCGGGTCAGCTCCTGGCGGGCCTGAGGCCCTCTCCCCGGGTGTGGACCTGAACCCCTCTCCCCGGGTGTGGACCTGAACCCCTCTCCCTGGGTGTGGAACTGAACCCCTCTCCCCAGGTGTGGACCTGAACCCCTCTCCCCGGGTGTGGACCTGAACCCCTCTCCCCGGGTGTGGACCTGA
>PVKE010016667.1:0-31719 GCA_004027555.1 Craseonycteris thonglongyai | reverse complement strand
AACAGGTGTAAGATGGTATCTCATTGTGGTTTTTATTTGCATCTCCCTAATTGCTAGTGAAGTGGAGCATTTTTTCATATATCTGTTGGCCATATGTATGTCTTCCTGAGAGAAGTGTCTGTTAAGGTCATCTGCCCATTTTTTAATTGGATTGCTTGTTTTTTTCTTGTGGAGTTGTACAAGTTCTTTGTATATTTTTGATATTAGCCCCTTATCAGAGGCATTGTTTGCAAATATTTTTTCTCAGTTGGTTGGTTGCCTCTTTGCTTTGTTGATGGTTTCCTTTGCAGTGCAGAAGCTTTTTAGCTTGATAAGGTCCTATTCATTTATTTGTCAAACCACACACCTTTTCTTTACCCACATGAGGAGTAAAGCAAGAAAAAGGAAGACACGGAATCCAGGTGTCAAAATCTCTGGGAGAGAGGCAAAAAGAATCTTTATGAGGAAAGAAAAGGGGAGCCCAGTCTGCCTGCTGTATACCAGGGTGGACGCGACCCATCTAGACTGAAGCAGGCCAAAGTGGAAATGATAGAATACATGATAGAAGTAAATGTATTGAGAGATTTAGACAACTGATACAGAACTAGGGATAAATACATAGAAAATGAAGCATGTGAAAGAAAAGTGACAGTTATGAATTGTGGAGAAAGCAAAAAATTAGGCAGTGTCATTAGTTATGCATTGCTGTGTAACAAATTACCCCACACTTGGTGTCTCAAAAGAACAATACCAGTTTCCATTGGTAAGGAATTGTGGAATGGCTTAGCTAGAGGGTCTGGCTTGGGAACTCTGAAGGTTACACATCCGCTGGAACTGCAGTCTTCTGAAGACTTGGCTACGGCTGAACAATATACTGGCTGCCCCATGCAAGAAGGAGAATACATCCCATTATGCTCCTAATGGTTTACTTAGTATTGACCTAGCCAAATCACAATATAACTGTTGAAATGGGGAGTTGCAGATGTGCGTTTGTTACAGGGGTGAAAAACCTGAAAGAGGTTTAGTTGTTTAGTTAAATCTTTCTCTTCCAAAATAAAAAGCCAACAGCTAGGGCCTAAAACCTTACACTCAAGAGGCAGCAATAGAAGCGTTTTTATGGGATGATGCAAAGCAGACCAAAAACCCAGCGGAGTTTAAAGTACTTGTCTCCATAAATGAGATTCAGGGGGCCTAGAGCCTGATATTTTACTTAACCCTTTTAGTGCGGCGGGCCAATTATCAGCTCATACATAGACCATAGTTAAAAGCTATATAACTTACTATACTTTGTCTTGTATGATATATGACTGAAATAATTACATATCTTTTTCAGATGATGTAAAAGAATACCTAGTATTATTATTAACTAATTTAATTAATATAAAACTAAAAAAAACGCATATGGATATCTAAAACAGTAACTTCATAACATTTTTTTTCCTAAGGTGATACATTGTATTAAATACCCCTTCACATTTCTTTCTATACCGCTGGCAGAAGGTAGCACTAAGAGGGTTAACAAACCTTGGTGCCTTATTAAATGATGCACTTGTATGACTTTGATAAAAGTCAAACTTAGGTTAATTAGAGGAAATCATAAAAGTAATAAAGTAAATACAGATGAATATTTATGTTTCTGTACCTTAAAAACACATACGGTATGTCCAGAAGAAGAAAGGCAAACTCCAAGCCCTGAAAACAATCCTGAGAAACAGGCTACAGTGTTGATGGTAAATTGTAAACTATTTCAATTAAAAAATATATATATATAATCTATTTCAATCTGTCTCTAGGGCAGTTGGCCCTGAACATGTATATATCTTTGACCCAGCAATTCAAATTCTGAGAATTTATCCTATGCAACTAATCCTTGATGTGCACAAAGATTTACCTTTTAAAATTTATAATAGAAGGAAAATTTGGAACAGTTGGGGTTACAAAAAACTAGTAGCTCTTAAAAGTCAGACCGATGAAAACTATATATTGACATATAAAAATACACATATGTTTCTCTTTTTTTAATTTATGTAAATATGCAATAATACTCATGCACACACATATATGTATACACTGAGATTCAGAGAGTTAGTGTTTATTTTTCTTTGGGATTGTGTGTGTGTGTTTGTCCTTTGTGTTTTTCCATGTTTTCCAAGTTTTTGACAGTGATCAGGAGTTATTTTTGTAGTCAAGAAAGAAAAAAACTTAAGTGATCTCTTTAGTTTATTTGAAAAATATGAAAAGTGCAAAGAAGAAAACAATAATCATACTCTCACCCCCTAAAATTAACCACTACTAACCTTTGGAATATTTGCTTCAGTGTTTTTTTTTCCTGTTTTTTTCTTTCTGAAAATTTTTAAACGAACTTAACACCAAGACAATACCTTGTTTATCTTTTAGATATGAGACTTTCGGCTGCTTTGAGTTACTCTTTCTTTTCTCTCTCTCACTCTTCCCCCACCCCATTCTCTTTTTTATACTTTTCCGTATTGCTGAGGTTTTCTCTGATGAGCATGTTTTACTTTTTAAAGGGATAAACTGTTCTTAAAATATATACTGTTCCTTAAATATATACAGTTGACCCTCCATATCCTCAGGTTTTGTGTAGAGGATTCAGTCAATTGCATGTTGAGAGCAGTATCCGCAGTTGCGAATCCGTGGATATGGGGAGCGGACTGTATGCATTGTTCTGTACCATTTTGGATGAGGGACTTGAGTGTTAGCAGATTTGGGTATCTTCAAGGTTTGTTCCTGGTTCTGTCATGAACACGATGACCCTGGGCTAGTCACTGAACCTTTCCATATCTGCTTTCTCATCTATGAAGTGAAAGGGTTGAACTGGAAGATTTTCTCTGGTAACTTAACAGTTCTAAAAATACTGTGATTCTAAATCAAGACTTTGAGAGAAGCTGTGACACCGCAAATAATGGACTCTTAAGTTGCAGATTTCTTGGTACCTAGCCTGTAGTACTAGACTCCGGGTTGTTATAGAATCATTTTGAAGACCACTCGGAGAATTCTTTAGCATTCTCATCCTACTCCCCATAGTCAGATAGAGATTCCAAAGTTTAGAACTGAAGTTTTAGATAAGCTCTAGGGACCATCTAGTCCAGCTCCTTTGTTTTATAGTGTAAGAAACTGATCTGCAGAGAGATTGCAATTTGTCCAAATCACACAACTGGTCAGAAGCAGAGCCCAGGTGTCCTAATTCATGGTCTGGAGCTTTTATACCCAACCTGCTCTGTGCAGAACTGGATCAATTCTTTTGTAGTGCTACCAGGACCTCATTTACACTGTCACCCAAATGGCCCTTGAGGGCACTTGTTCACTTCCAGAACCACTGCGTCAGTCAACTGCACTGTGATTTGGGGGAAAGTGACGGGGGCCCAGGGAGGGGACTAAGGGCCTCATCTCCCCTTCACCTTTCCTCTTTGGGTCCAAGAAAGGAAAATAACAATTCCATTTTTTTCCTTCCCTTTTTGAGTTTCATAACTTACCTTTCCCCTGGTAATTATATAGCCACAGATTATTTGTTTACAGAAGCCACGTGACTCAGCCAGCCCCCAAAGGGTTAATGCTCCCAAATTATGGGGTGGGTTAACAATAAACAGGATGTCCTCCAGAAATTAAATTTAAACCACTGTGACTCAGGCTGGCCCATCCTCTAACCAGATCACTGTCTGGGGTTATTATCGGTGGTTAATTATACTGTTTGGTTTAGCAACAGTGTTGGTCAGTTTGGGCCAAGAGAAGCCAGGCTCTGGGAGAAGGGGGTGCGGAGGGAAGGGACCTGGTGAGGGGGTTGGTGCATAGTGGAAGCGCCAGGTTTGAATGGAAGACCTGAAAGTAGTGCGGGTGGTGGTCTAACCTGTATCCTCAGGGCTCCTGCTGTGGCCCCCCCTTCCCTGAGGTGATCCCCTGGGTGCTTACCTCACTCCTTCCTCAGGGATGGGGAGGGTGAAGCCCAGGTGTCTACAGCTGTTGGCAAACACCGTATTAGCTTTCTAGCCTGGCCACACTGCTTTTCTTCTCAGAATTGTGGAGTCAGAATTTTCAGTGCCTTAAGGCAGCTCCTAGATTATCTCGTTTTAACCCTTTCCTAATCTTGCTTCACAGGTTAGGAAATTAAGGCTCAGGGCAGTGGTTACCTGCTGAAAGGCAGCCTGCTCTGGGGAGGTGGAGGTAGGGTGAGTGCTCAAGTTGAGACTCCTAGATAGTGACCGGCCTTCCGTTATGCCAGGCTGTCTTCCATTTCCAAGTGCGGAGCCTGACTTTGTAGCAACTCCAGATACAAGGTCTGTGGTGACTGTTATTTATGCAGAGCTACCTTGAAAGTTCAAGGTAGATTTGGGCTGGATTTCCAGATACTTCTCCGATTTACCTACACAGATTTTGTCAGTTTTTATGGGAAATAACTCAGCCTGGCTGGTCCTTCATACCCCTGCAATTTGTCATCTCTCCCCAGTCATAGAAGCCCTTCAGAGCCATCGTTTGTCCCTCTGTAGAGAAGTAGTGAAGCACCTAATACAGATAAGTGGCTTTTATGATGTTTTTAAAGACATGTTTTTCAAGGATGATAGCTATTCAAGTGAGCCTGTAATTTCTGACTTTGCAGCTCCTCGAGACACAAGGTTTATAGGGACTGTTATTCGTACATTATCCCCGCCTTTCCTGCCTGCACCTTTGCAATGTATTTAAACAACAGGCTGTTAATAGGAAAGATGCCCTGGGGCAGACAGTGGTGCCCAGGACATCCGTCTGACACTGTCCATGGGAGGACACCTGCCCCAGAGCCCTGCCGGGCTGCTTGTGGTCCTGGACCCATAGGGCACATGGTCCGAGTGGCAGGGAGCAGGCTCTGCTCTTTGCCCTTCTGGAGGGCAAGTGGCCTGCACTTCTTTTCAGCCACATTCTCCCCCATTTCTCTTAACACCCTCTCTCTGTCTCTTTTTCTTGCAGGATTCCTTTCAAGATTGGGCAGCCCAAGAAACAGATTGTCTCCAAAACAGTGAGTAACCCGATTCTTTCACTCTGAGAGTCAGCGTCTGTCTCATGGCCTTTGCACAGAGCCAGAGCTTTGACTTGACAGTCACGGGGCTAGGAAGGAGGCCGAGCCTGGGCCTCATCATCCCTGGTCGTGTAGCTCTGGAACTTCCCCTGAACAGGGAGCTTGCAGGAACCTCCTGTCCTGGCTCATTGTCCTTCCTCAGCTCAGCCTGGGCAGGTGGAAGAGCTGGATTCCATAGGCAGGAGGAGCACACTGCTTCTGACAGCCTGTCTCCAGGGTCTGTTGTGCAGTCTGCACATTCCTGAGAGGGCACCCGAAACAGAGACCCCTGCCAAGGACATGTACCAGGCTGCCTCAGGCCATGTGAAAGACCAGGAAGCTTCTCCAGGGCTCCAGGTCCCTCTCTCCACTGTTAGATGCATTCTTAGTGAGTCACTCAGCATGGGGGTAATTGAATTCTACCCCCCTGTAAGCCCACCATTACTATCCCTGTTTTATCTCCAAAATGGGACAGGAAGAGAATCATAGCTTCTTAGAAAGTTAGAGCTGGGAGCCCTTAGAGAGCATCTTAGTCCATCCTCCTGATGTTTCCTGATGAGGAAACCGAGACCATGGCGTTGCAGTGACTCGATGAAGTTAGAAAAAAATGAGCTAAGAGCTGAATTCGAGCCTCTTCTAATACTCTCTACATTGCTTTATGCTGCCTCACTCAGGCTATGAAGATCTCCCACGGTTTGGGGGTTCTAATAAAGAATGGCCACTTCCCCCACAAATCTGAGCGAGGCTTTTAGTTTTAACATGGTTGACCATAACTGGTGGTGCCCCTTGACGGTCATCCCAGCCCCTGGCAGCTCTCTTTGTCTTCACAGCCTTGTCCTTCCATGGCTCAGTGCTCAGAACTACAGGAAAGATGTTGCTTCAGTTTGGTGGGGAGGGGAGTTAAGCGCCCAATGGCTCTATCTTTGGGAAGTCCAAAGTTAGGTCACTTAAAAGGAAACGGCCCATGTTAAAAGAGCCCTCTCCTTTTCAAGCAAAGACAGGCCCGGCACAGACTCAGCTTTACCTCCCATGCAGAGGCCGATCGTCTGCGGAGGCTCAGCTGAAGCACAAGGAATCTGGGCGTGCAAGTGTTGGGCTCAAGCCGGCTACAGGAAGTGGGAAGGTGTGGCCTTGAGTCTCCAGAGTTTAACCCAGGGCAGATCTGAAAGGGAAGTGGTTTGGAGAAGGGTCTTGTATTCCCAGCACTCACTACCAAAAACAAAAAAGAACAAACAAACAAAAAACCCAACTCCTCAGCTTTGTTGAGGTGGCCTTCGTTCTGCACAACAAAGTATAGGCTGGAATGCAGTCTCTGGCTTCTTTGCCAGAGTGTGTTGATGGAAAGATCTGTGGGTGTTTTAGTCTTGAGGAGTGGCAGGGACTCCCAAGGGGAAGGGCAGATACACAGTCTGAGAAAACCCTCCCTGCCTGTGGGGCCCTCTGTGGGCTGTGGCTCCCTCTCCCTGTCCTAGCATAGGTCTTGCTCAGGATAGAACTGTGGTCCTTCCCTTAACTGTGGCGTCACCTTCCCCTCAGATGGGGCCTCGAGTAGCAGGTAAGAAGCTGGATTTGGAAGCTCCCTGCATGGTTGCCCATCCTGGCTCTGGCACACCGTCTGTGACCTTAGGCAAGTTCCTTGCCCTCTCTGAGTCTCAGTTTTCTCCTTTGTAGAGTGAAGGTCACGGTAGGCCCTATGTTGTTGTGTGATGAGTGTCACGTGAGGTGACACACATGCAGCATTTCACACCATTCCTGGTGCAGAGCGAGGCCCCAGTAAATCTGACTACTTGCAGGAAGACAGTCAGCTTGACTCTTTATGAGCCACCAAGGACTCTGGTGGTCCCTAGACCCCCCAGTGCAGTGAAGTGTAGGCTGGAACAGTTATTTGCTTCCTCAACTCCCAGGCAGCACTGAAGTGTCTGCAGCAAGACCCTGCCTCTTTAGCGTCTCGTCCTCCACCCACAAGCCCTCTCAGCCCCCCCAAACAGGCTGGAGCCATACAATTGTCTCAGCATCTCCACAGCTGCTCCCAATAGTGGTGACACACACTGTTGTTCTTGCCCAGGCACTTCCAAGGGAGGGGAGCAGATGGGGCTGCCTGGGTTATTGGAAGTCACAGCACCCCTGTCATGGGAAGAAATGCTCATGTTATCTTCAGGGAGTTTCAGGAGGTTTTTGGCTCAAGGCACCCAACTGTCAGACACAAAGAAGTCATTGTGAGTCTGCCCTCGCTGTGCTCCTGGGCCCAGGTTAGTAACGCAGATTCCATTATTGTCACAGCTTTGGCTGGAATGGCATGTTCTTTGCAGGGGCTGACCAGTGGAACTGAAGTGGGAGAACAGAAGCCCCCAGCCTCCCCACCCTAACCTCTGTGTAGTCCCCTCTGCTCCCCTGGCCCCATAAAGTAGCCGGAGCATCTTGGTGTGGCTAAAAGAAGCTGTGCTTCCCCCACAGCCTGGGAGCCTGGGGGAGCTCTCAGAAGCAGGAGTTACCCAGGGCCTCGCACACACAGGAAAGTACACACTTCGATTCCCAGCTAGGTGGGCGCTCTGCAGACAGACAGAAGAGAGGCCCACCACGTGGAACCTTCACTTGAGAAAGAGTTCCAGGTGCCCTGTTGGGGGCCCTCGACCTCACCCCTGTCCTGTTGTGATAGCCCCCACCCCCAGCAGCCTTGCAGAAGGGCTGCTCAGCTGGTCTTGTTCACTGAGCTCCTGTGATCTGCCAGCCTGGAGCCCAGCAGAGCCGGGAGCCACGCAGTCCCTCCTGTGCACCCCGAGCCTTCTAGAACACAGGGAGCAGGGCGCAGCGGAGGCAGTTGTCCCGTGCTTGATTCTCCCTGCGCTAACCTCGCCCGCCCGTCATGACCCGCTGACAGCCGTGCACATGTGTTTACACTTGCATTGTTGACTGGCGTCCAGCTGCCTTTTTGGCAGAGGCATCAAGCATTCAAAGATGTTCAGATCTTTTGTGTTTGGCTCTTTCCCTCAGGATGGATAGACCTTAGAATGAGACTCCAGTGTGTCTGTCCCTTTACTCCATCTGAGGGGCTAGAATTCTGGTAATATCCCTCCCGGATCTTTCCCCAGTGGAAGAGAGAGAGAGATCTTGGGACAGTGAGCAATAGAAGCAGCCCACACCTGGCCACCAGAAGCAGAGGAGGCAAATCATTCATAACCTTCTCTTTGGCCGTCAGATGGCCTTGAATGGCATAAAGTAGGAGGGCCAGGCTCTCTCCCCAACATGCTCCTCAGCTTCTCGTGTGAGACCTTGAGCTTCTTATCAGCCAGCATGATCCAACCCATTTGGAAACCCGCAGTCCTCCTCTGCGCAAATCCAA
Organism: Craseonycteris thonglongyai; assembly: GCA_004027555.1. Classification (NCBI taxonomy): domain Eukaryota; kingdom Metazoa; phylum Chordata; class Mammalia; order Chiroptera; family Craseonycteridae; genus Craseonycteris; species Craseonycteris thonglongyai. Next base: position 23,356 of record PVKE010016667.1, on the reverse strand, counting down.
GCAGATCCAGCCAAGGAGCCCAGGTGCTCTCCGACGTCCCACACACATGAGCACGCTTGGGATTGCGACAGAGTGCCGGGAGCCAGGGCCGTGGCTCCGGCGGGCCAGCAGGTGCCTGCCTCCCCTCTCAGAGCCCCCTGCCTGTGCTCTTCATCTCCTGACAGCTGAATTCTGGCCAGGACATCCTTAATTTTAACTTCATCTTTTTTGAGGAAAAACAAAACCACTAAAAAAAAAATCACACACACACACACTTTTACCCTGTAAAGACTGTGCTCAGCTGTCACATCCTCCGAAGAAAGGAGATGAGTCCACGGAGGGGCGGCCCCAGGGCAGCCCCCAAGCACAGGACTTCAGGCTCAGCCAGAATCAGGCGCCTGCTAGCTGTCCATGGAGCGCGTGCGCTGCACTCTCCTCCTCTGTGCGGGATGGTCACAGACCGGCCTGCAGCCCAGGCCACCCTGGTCCTCTCACCCCCAGTGTGGAGGAGGGACAGGTAATGCAGGCCCTGGGCTGCGGTCCACCTAACAAGCCAGTGAGCAGATGCACCCCAGTTCCTGGTGGGCCCCTGAAATTTACATCGAGTGAGGCCAAATGAGATACCCCGTTTAACTAGACAAGAAGCTGAGGCACAGAAATGCTAGGAAATGTTTTTAGTGCTGCACAGTTCCTATCGGTCCACATCTTACCGTCTCTGCTGGGTCCTCCCTGCACTGTTGGAGGAGGGACTAGGCCAACTTCAGTGCAGACACGAAAGGACCCGGCAAGGACCCTTTGTTCCAAAACAAACTTCCCACCGAGCCTAGCACTGGAAGCCTGGGAGGCCTTTAGTTATGGCTCCGATTCCTCTCCAACTATAAATTCCCAGCGATGGGTAGCACTGTAAACTCCTAGCGGGCACATATGCTTTAGTGGGAGTGAATTCTGAATTTTTTCTCAAGTGCAGCTTTTGATGGATCGTAAGGAAGGCGATGATGAAGATGTTGGGTTCTGGGTTAGCAAAAGAGTGGGTCTGCTGAAAAGGGGGGAGATGGTAGGATAGGCTGTTGGGGCACCAATGGTGAGGGGTTTTATTCGTTTGTTTTCTGTTGTCTTTTTTTCCTTATAGTCTTCCTGTAATCTTTCGATTACAGTTGACATTTAGTATTATTTTATATTAGTTTCAGCTGTACAGCACAGTGGCTAAGATGTATATAACTTAGAGAGTGAACCCCCTGATAAGTCTGGTACCCACCTGGCACCATACGTAGTTACTACAAGGGGAAGGGATTAAGAAGTACAAATGGGTAGTTATAAAATAGTCATGTGAATGTAAAGTACAACATAGGGCAGGGAATCTAGTCAATAGTATTGTAATAACCAATGTGTGTTTTACCTCAGGGCTTGGTGTGGGGGTCTAGGTGCTAGGATCATAAAGTAAGGAAAAGACCATGTGTTCCTGCTTCTAAATTTTCCAGTTCACATGCAGAAGGTGACACGCCATCGTGCCCTGAGAACCTCGGCTGAGTCAGGTCCATGTCATTCTCTCAGCACACCTACCCGCGCATTCCACAGGACTCCCCTCCCATTGCAGTTATATGCTTGCACGTGATTTATGTCCCCAGCCAGGGCCTGTGTTACCCACCAGGGCATCCCTAGCACCCGGCAGGATGCATTACACTTAAGAGGTGCCCATTAAATGTTTGTGGGATGAATGGATATAGTTCTCAAAAAACCAAAGGCCTGAACCTAGGAGTCTGAATTCTCGCCTTGCTTCACCGCTCACTAATCCTACATCCTTACATCAGTCCCACTCCCTCTCTGGGTTCATTCTCCTCATGCATAACATGAAATAATTGGCCTTAGTAATGTCCTGCTGTTCTGTGACTATGTTGAGTTTACCTAAATCCGAATGTGGTTTGGAATAGTCTTTCACTGGGGCACCACGGATGGAAGAGGCTGCTGGAAGAAGAGTAGGGGGGCTGTGGCAGTTTCTGCAAATCTGTGCTCCCGGCCTTCAACCTGTCACGAGAGTGAGTATCAGGATTTAAGGCTCTCACTGGCGAGTGTCTTGGGGGAGCAGCCAAGAAGCCATCTTTTTTAGGTTATGGTTTTAATTTCTAAGCAAACGCGTTTTTCGTTTTTGGTAGAATGACAGTTAAGAGCACAGGCCTTGGAGCCTGGCTCCTCACAGTGCTGTGACCTTGTATAGGTCACTTGACCTCTGTCCCCATGAACCCCTCACTACCGTGAGGGCCATAAATACACCTGCCTGCTGGCTGGGTTGTGGGGTGGATGGCATCCGTGGAAGCACTCAGCGAACCTCAGCCCAGCAGCTACATGAGGCCACTGGGTAGTACTGCTGCCTCTGTGGAAGAGAAGGAAGGAGCGGTGTCTCCTCGTCCCTCCTTGGGGTGCAGAAATGTCATTTACTTCCAGGCCACTCCCCTGAGAGCCATTGCCAAGATGGGGAAATTTTACAGGTGGGGAAGTTTCAGGCAGGGAAGTGCAAGTCACTTTCTTAACTTCACCAGATGTGTGGATGGCAGAATTGGGTCCAGGACTCACCCCCATTCAGTTTAAATATTGCTGGCATTATTAACCCTTTTAGTGCGATAGGTTGATATATCGGCTTTTGCATCTCGGGCAAAAAGTGCCGCGGGCTGATATATCGGCTCATATGTAGACCATTAAATTACCCTTTGCATTTCTCACTAGTACCACTGGCAGAAGGCAGCACTAAGAGGGTTGAATATTGCTGGGGAAGTCTGGTAACTAATTAGGGATTTAGAGAGCCTTGCAGGAGTCAGTCATAATAGTACTTGTGTTTGGTACAGCCCAGTACACAGCATGGATGCGTGATCTTTCTTCATCTCCCCTGACCTAGCGGGTGGTAGGACCTGTGAGGAAACCGGGGCTGTGACAGTGAGGTGACCTGCTGGGGCCGCAGAGCTGCAGGGTGGCAGAGACAGAACTGAAGTCCAGACCCGCCCGTCTCCTCTGGGCCCTGCTGCCTCGCTGGCTGCGTGTCCGTCACATTCCGAGCAGCGTACCTGCCACAGGAGGGGAGGGTGAGCGACTTGGTGCCCGCGGGGAGAACAGACCTCAGGCCGCTGGCACTTGCCTGGCTGGCACATCTGAGCGGGAGTCTCCCGCCCTAAGTCAAGCTCTTAATTAATTTGGGAACACAGGGGCACTGTGTCGGTGATGGCCTGCTGGTGCCTGTGTGAACTGGACCCTGTTGTTTCTGCAGACTCGGGGAAGGCATGTAGGGAGTGGCAGGAGGCTGGCAGATTTTTTCCAACATATTGTCGTTTCTCCGGTGATTGAGTTATCTCTCTCATTACAGGTGGAGAGAGACTTTGAAAGGGAGTATGGAAAACTCCAGCAGTGAGTGTCAAACCCCAGAAGGATTGGGGGAGGGGGGCAGAGAAGGGCAAGAACCTTCTGCCAGGTCTTACTTCCGGAACCCTTAGCCTGCTCACTGTCCGTTAGTGGGCTGCTCCCCTGCCTGTGGGCTGCTCCCCTGCCCGTCAGCTCCCTGGGAGCTGAGGGCAGCTCACATCACCACCTGCCAGAGATTCTCCCCCCACTGACAGCTGTGTGACAGTCGTTAACTCATTGCCTTCGGGTGCTTGGCCTCATGCAGAGCTCGTTCAATTGGTGGGGAAAGTCCCCACAGAGAAGGGGCCCTTCTGCTGGCACACGTTCCAGAATGTCAGGTTGGGCTTCCCAAAGGTAGAGGGGAGGAAAGGGGGCCAAAAGCCAGTGGGCAACGCCAGGTCCCAGGCCCGCACCCCTGCTTTGCAGGCTGGAGGAGCAGACCCGGAGGCTGCAGAAGGACATGAAGAAGAGCACGGATGCGGACCTGGGTAGGTGGCACGCCCCCTGAGATGGGCCTGAACTCGGTGGGCCCAGGTGGATCACTCCGCCCTCCCCCGTCAGCTGAGGGCTGGTTCTGAAGCACGTGCACTCAGTAGATGTGCCACCGAGGTGCTGAGAAGTGGTTCGAGGTCACTCTTCACTTCATAGCTCCCGACTCGCCCCTTCCCCAGGTGCAGCAGCAGCCAACACAGCAGGCGGCATGCTGGCTCCTGTGGTCTGTGCCATCCAGAGGATTACAGTTGACATTCAGTATTATTTTATATTAGTTTCAGGTGTACAGCACAGTGGTTAAGACGTATATAACTTACAGAGTGAACCCCCTGATAAGTCTGGTACCCACCTGGCACCATACGTAGTTACTACAAGGGGAAGGGATTAAGAAGTACAAATGGGTAGTTACAAAATAGTCATGTGGGTGTGTCTGAACAGGACCGCCCTCCTTCTGGCCCCTGGTGTCTCCAAACTATGTGTGTATCAGGCCAATGGTCCACTTTTGGCGTCCATCTGTCATTTGAAGTTAGTTCTGAGCTCGCTGTGGATGGCATCTTTCTTTATCATTCCCTACTGCCTTCCATTAAGGGCGGTGCTCTGACCTATTGCTTCCTTTCCTTCTTACTGTGAGTCATTGAAACCAGGGGTTGCCTAGTTACACCAAATCAGGCCTTGTTTTGTCAATAAAGTTTTATTGGAACACAGCCACACCCATCCTTTAGGTACTGTCTGTGGTAGAGTTGAGTGGTTGCAGCAGAAACCTTGTGACCCACCAAACCTAAAATCTGGACTGTCTGGCTCTTTACAGTGAGTTTGCCACCCTGGTGTCACGTACTGTGTCCCTCTTATCCCCCAAACCATGCTGCCCCTCCCAGCCACGTGGAGAATTTTTTTTTAATGCATAGTCCTGGATTTCATACCTACTGAATTAGAATCTTTGGAGCTACAGATCTTCATTTCTTATAGCTTTCTACTCATGTGACTCTGTTATCACCCAGAGTTTGGAACATTGTCATTGCAATAGGCAACGCTTCCCAAGAAAACTACCCAGGACAGCGTCAGATGGTCAGGAATGAACGTTATGCAGTACGGCCTAGTGTCTTATGGTTCTGTGGTACTTTGTAATTCTGATGGCATGTGGTCATGGGTGGAGGTCGTCGGAGTACAGGCCCCTGGATTGAGGGAGGACAGGGCATCCTGAGGACAAAGCCTTGACACCTGCCCCTTCACACATTCACTGAGCTTTGACTTCTTACAGCCATGTCCAAATCTGCCATAAAGATATCCTTGGATTTGCTATCGAATCCTCTCTGCGAGCAAGACCAGGACTTCCTGACAATGGTGACAGCCCTGGACACGGCCATGAAACGGATGGACGCCTTCAACCAGGAAAAGGTGAGCAGGCTCCAAGTCCCCCCCTTTCTCATGGCCTCTATCTGGAGGGCCTCCCGCATTTAGTCCTGCACAGGGCTCGGGCTCCTGTCTGGGTGCCTGCAGCCCTCTGAGCCCAGCCGACCTGCTGCCCGAGGCTCCCGCAAGCTCACATCACTCCCAGTGAGGCTGTGAGGGAGACATGGGCCAGCTCTGCCCACCTGGCCTCCACCCTGAGCAAGGCCATCATCGGCCTCAGCAGATAGCAGCTGGCAGAACAGGTACTGCTCAGGGCCAAGGCCAAGGTGTTCCTAGTTGCCCTTCAGGCTTCCTGGTTACCACCTCTGCCTCTCTCCAGCTGCAGTTAGGGGTGCCCACCTCGCCTGTCCTGCCCAGGCCCTTCCCTGCCGGGCTCTCTGGGTACCCCTGACAGGCCTCCTTTCCCTTCTCAGGAACTGGGAGCTTTCCCATTCAGGAAGAATCTGGCTTCCCCCCAGTTTTGATGTCATTGGGTTTCTCTTTTGACAGGTGAACCAGATTCAAAAGACTGTGATTGAACCCTTAAAAAAGTGAGTAAAGGTCCTTGGGGGACTCGGTTCATGGTGCTTGTTGGGACAGCAAGTCAGCTGGTCACCTGGGGGCTGAATACCATTTCTAGTAGCCTCTCCCCACATGAGGCTGACAGGAACCTCAACAGCAACACTGGCTACCTGATCTATGGCCCTGGGGGGTGACTCTCCTGGGAGCACCAGAGCTCCCGCTGTCACCCAGACTCCATTGGTGATGGCAGGCCCTTGTGGCCCTCCAGGGCAGCCGGCCACTGCTCCAGTGGTCATTGTGCCGTTTTCCCTTTGTTGCTGTTTGAAGACCAGTGGGACCAGCGCTGGCTGAGTTGAGATCTTGGCCAGCCCTCAGCGGAGATGAGCAAGGCCTTTCATCTCCCTCAGCCGGATTGGGAGAGCAGCTGCCTGCTGCACTCGGCTTTTGAAACATGGGGGTGGCCGCACATGGGGAAGGGCGCAGCAGCGAGGTCCTGCCCGGGAAGGTCCCCTAACTCATGACCTGACAGGGTCAGAAATTCTGTGCGACTCCTCTCGGGTGAGGCAAGCTCTGGTCGGTGATCAGACAGGCCTATTCCCCGGGTCCCCTAAGGGGGTGGGCAGTGCCTTGAAGCTCCTGAATCACTTCATCTTCCCTCGCCTCTCCCAGCCGGCCTCTGACCAAGAAAGGCTGCGCTCCAGCCGGCAGCTGCACTTTATTACCTCTCCGTGGTGGTCCCTGGCAGCTGCCTCACCAGGGCCCGGGTAATGAGCCTCCACTAATTACCGTCAGGCTGGGTCAGGGCCTGGAGGGAGAAGGAAGGGCAGGTTTTGATCCCCCGGCCCCTGGTGCTGGGGTCGTGAGCGCCTCACTCCCTGTTCAGGTCCAACAGGTGGGGTTTGGAAAAGCTCTTCCTAAGCCCAGCTGTCTGGAGGCTCAGCCACTTTGGGGAGGCTGAACCTGGTGCAGGAGGGGGTTTCTTCCCTCACCCCTGCACACCCTGCTCCTTTCCTGGGCCCCTGTCCCGTAACCCTTGCTCAGCCCCAGGTCTCAGGGCCACATGAGCAGCTGGGTGGGAAGGACCTCTGCAGAGGAGAACCTGCCTGTGGGGTGCCAGGTGCTGCCACAGGCTACCATGGGCACCGGTGACTGGCAGGGCTAGGCAGGGGACACCAGCTCAGAAAACTGGGGGACTGATTCCTGTCCCGATTTCACAACCAACGAGGCGGCCTTGAAATCTGATGCCTGACTTCTGGAGCCAACTGGGGAGAAATCCTGGCTGCTTCCCACCACCCTAGCAGCCCACCACCTGCCAGGAAGGTGGGTGAGTGGCAGAGGGGGCGGGCACCATCTCCGCAGCAGATCCGCTGACCTCTGCATGAGCCCCGGGCCTGCCTGGCTACCCGGTCTGGCTTCTGTGCATCCCAGAGCCGACATGCGATCTCTCCCAACCACATAAAACCGGCACTGCCTGTTGCCGCCTCCTGCCAGGAGAGAAGCTCCCAGGGACCCCAGCACCGGAAACAGGAAACGGCAGCTTTCCTGTCCTCTGATGAAGAGCATTGCCACATGGCCACCCCACCGCCCCCAGCCTCCCCCCAGGGGGCTCGGCCTCTAATCCCAAAGCCTCTGGGCCACGTTCACATGGTCGGATGGGGATGCTTTCAATTTCCCTTTCCTGGTGGGTGGAAGATCCCGGCTGTGTGGGCACAGATTGAGGAATGGCAGGCATTCCCCACCAGGACCGGCTGCTCCCAGCCCACCTCCCAGCCGGCCTCTTTCTGCCTCCCCCTTCCCCTCCTGCCTCTCTCACTGCCTCTTCACCCCACACTTACCCAGGGGAGGCAGTTTGCTGTTGAACCTTAGGGCAGGCGAGAAACGGGCCTCAGCAAGTACCTGGTGTAGGCCTAGCCCCATTCTGCCATCTTTGAGGATGGACGTGGCTTAGGAGCTTATTATGATATAGTGCTGAATCCATGACAGCTTTCTCCAGGAAACGGACCTGTGTAACACCTGGCCCGGTGGTGCAGTGTGATGGAGTCCCCACCTGCCCGACCCAGCCGTGACCTTGGCTAGGTCCCTGCTCCTCTGAGTCTGTTTCCCTACCTATGGAGAGGGAGAGCTGAACCAAACTCCAGGAATGGCAGGGTCAGTGCTCAGGGAGAGGCCCTGTCAGTGGCTGAAGACTTCCTGTTCCACCTCGCTGCTGAGGGCTGGGAGCCAAGCAGAGAGGGTCTGACGGCCTAGCGCAGGTTCTCTGTGGCAGTCCAGTAAAAGTGTGGGCTTCGTACCCCAAGGAGAGCAGGGTTCCCCCCATCCTTGCCAGGTGAAATTGTTGGGTACCTCTGGGGCTGCAGGGCCATGTCTGGGAGGGCCCAGCACTAGGGACCAGCCTGTGCCCATCCTCACCTCCCTGCTGATGTCCCTCCCCTGAGCTTAAGGTGGAGGGAAGCAGTAAAGCACCCCACATAGGGGTGGGGCTGGGGGGGGATCCTGCTGGCTCCTGGGCTTCTCTCCTCGCACATGCCCAACACATGGAGCTGGCATAGATCATTCTTTTGCTTCTGTGTAATGAATGGGAGGTGTGGCCTCAGCAGGCAGTAACCCAGGGCCAGGGATTAGAGTCGCCTCACTCTTGTCAGCCATTGGGCATTCACTTTCTGATCTCTCCTGCCCAACTTTAGTGCCCCCCCCCCTTGCCCTTACTGTGAGAAGGACATGATCCCTGCCCTTATCCCTCAGGAGCCCTGAAGCCACCCAGGTTGTAAGTGATTGGTGATCTGAGCCTCTCGTGGCCTCCTGGCTTGCTGAGGGGTGCTACGGTGGGAAAGTTACGCTGAAGAGAGGGTTGCTGGATGGTCTAACAGAGCAACAGGGACCAGTTCCCTTTCAGCCACTTCCTTCTCGCAGAGAGCAGGTGGTTTTGCTTCCAGAAGGCTTCAGGGGGCATCCTGCAGACACAGCCACTCTTACACCACCCATCCCCTGAGGTAGCCTGTAGTGCCTGGAAATGTGGAGCCCTGGCTCCACGCCTTCCTCACCCCTCTGGGCTCGGGACTCGGCCCTGGGCCTAGGTTTCCTGTGTAAACTGATCCAATCCCTGCATTTAGTCAGTGTTCCTAGCCCTGAAGTTACCTACTGAGGGAAGTAGGTTATGAGGACAAAGTGCAAGTGCCCCTGGGGTGGTTCAGAGCTGCTGGACCCGCCAGCGTGGTGCTAACCTGCCTTGCATCTGGGGGTGCAGCACACACTTCCTTCATGGTGGCACCCTCTTCCCTGAGGACATGCACTCGAAGTGATAGGACTGGCAGCAGCAAGGACGCTTCACCTGCTGCGTCCTGCCTGCCTCATTCTCGTCCCCTCTGTGCCCACACCCATCTCGCACACCCCAGGCAACCAGCAGGTGGACAGCCAGGCCCATGCACCAGAGCCACCCAGGCAGTGTAGCTGCTGGTGGCCCCTCGACCAGTTGGGGAGCGGGGGAGGTGGTGTGGTGGCCTCTCAGGCCCAACTGCTCCTGCTCCCTACAGCCTTGTGCCTCTCAGCTGCCAGTCACTCCTCCCAGGAAGGGACGGGCTCCCCTAGCAACTGAGATCCCATCATAGCAACTTCCTGAGGCCAGAGCAGTGAGTCCAGCTCCTCCCTATGGTCTCATCTGTTCAGACCTACCCCAGGGGGATAGTTTGTCCTGAACGTGGGTGGGCCCCACAGCCGGTTTGCTCAGCACCGAGTAGGCCTACATCTTCTGCCTGGCAAATCAGTCATTCAAAAATAGTGATTTGGGGGAAGCCGGGATGGCTCAGTGGGTTAAGCGCTCACTTTGCAGCGCGGGGGACCAAGGATTGAATCCCCGTGTGGACCCATATGATGAACTGGGGAGTTCCCCCAGTTCAGTTCTCTCTCTCCTTCTCCCTCCCACTCTCCCTCTCCCCCTCCCCCCCCCTCTGTCAAAAACAATTTAAAAATAAATAAATAAATCACTAAAAAAAAAGTAGTGATTTGATTACTGCCTGAAGGAGCATGTGACAAGCTTCAGGGACATCTGTATGGTCTTACCCACTTCTTTCACCTTTCCAGTTAGAGAATGAGTCCATTCCTGATGCCCATTCAGTTAGAAGCATTCGTTTTAGGTGCCTTTCTCGGGGATAAGCCCTTTGTTTCATCACAGTCTACCTGGATCTAAAGCTTTGTTTGGGACATTTAATGCCTTGGTCAAGTTTATATTCTGTATTCTTTGGCAAAAGTATTCATTACTGTTATGTCATTTTTACTTTTGTTTTGTTGAGGCTTTTAAAAATCAAATTCATGGTCATTTCCTCTTGAGAGGCAGACTTAGACATCACTCTTTATGTGGTATCTGAACTACTACCCAAAAGTGACCCATGAGCTCAGACGCACTCGGCTCTGAGCGTGTGCGAATCTGAAATCAACAAATGCCCTTGTCCCCATCTTTCATCCTCTCTGATTTGCTCCAGGAGGAACTGACTCTTCTGGTCCTGGGGTCACCCACTTCGGGCTTCTCAACCCCGAGTGACTACCTCACTGCCATTCTCAGTTGTGTGGCCAGATCTCCCCTGGCTGCATGATAGGCTGGTCCTATTCCAGAAAACCTGCTTGCAGGCTTGCCTTGCCTTGTCCAGCACCCTTGCTGGGGTGAGTCTTGCCCTGTGTCTGTCTCAAGATACCATTGCCCTTCCCAATGAAAGGTGACACTACTCACAAAGTTTCTGCCATCAGGACCCAAAAATGCCGAGGTGTCTGCTGCTGCTCTTTCTGAGTAGCCCACTCCTGTGAGTCACCGTGGGGTGGAAGAGGTCCTTGATTCATTTTCCTCAAATATCTGGCTTGACAGTTGGCCATTGCAGTGGTAGAACCAGAGGGCTTTTCCCACGGTCGGCTGGTAGGATATGCCAGGAATGGGGTTTTGATTGTTTGGAGTTCTTGGTTGGTTGGCTGGCTGGCTTGTTAGAAACCTGTGTTAGAAGTGTTTTTTATTATTAAAGGATAGCTGATACAGTATTATGTTAGTTTCAGGTGTGCACCGTAGTGATATGACATTTATATGCCTTACAGCGTGGTCACCAAGAGAAGGTCTTGATTGCAGTTCTGTCATCTGCTGGTGGCATCTGGGGGGGGGGGGGACAGAACTGGGACACTGGAGTTCTCTGCTGAGCAATCGCTACCTAATTGTGACTGTGGACAGGTCATGCCATCTCTCTGGTCTCCGTTTTTTTCCTTGTTTAAAAGGAAGATGTTGGCCAGATGACTTCCAAGGAGCCATCAGCTCTGCCATGCTCCATTACACGTCTCTGTATGTGGGGCGGGTTCTGGGAGGTGGCTGGGGAGGGACATAAAGCATGACTACCGTGCCTCAGGTCAGCAGCATGACCTTTCGTCCTGTTCTTTCCCCGGTCCTGACTCCCAAGACAGCAGAGCTCCGTAGGGCCAGGCCCCATCTATCATGTTCATAGCGAAATCCCCAAGACCTAGAGCGTGGTCTGGCACTCAGTAGGTGCTCGGCTCCAGGAACGGGCCACGTCCAACCCAGCTGTGTTGGCAGGTTCGGCAGTGTCTTCCCGAGCCTCAACATGGCAGTGAAGCGGCGGGAGCAGGCCCTACAGGACTACCGGAGGCTGCAGGCCAAGGTGGAGAAGTACGAGGAGAAGGAGAAGACGGGCCCAGTGCTGGCCAAGCTCCACCAGGTACCGAGGGGCCGGGGGACAGCGGGCCGTGTGACACACGGCAGATTTCTGCTTCACCTGGGGACCACCTGGAGGGCTGCGGGGCCAAGACGCCAGGTGTCCTGATACACCGCCTCACACATACACACCCCACAGTCCCACCGGGGGCACTGGATAAGCCAGGCTCTTGTTCCCCAGGCCCGAGAAGAGCTTCGGCCCGTGCGGGAGGACTTTGAGGCCAAGAACAAGCAGCTTCTGGACGAGATGCCGCGGTTCTACAACAGCCGGCTCGACTACTTCCAGCCCAGCTTTGAGTCCCTGATTCGTGCCCAGGTGAAGCACCCCCGAACACTGGCCCAGCATGCTCCCCGGACAGTCACGGGCTGTGTAGACACATCTGCCAGCCCCCACTTCCCACCCTGGAGGGGGACTTAGCCACCCACCTGCCCTGCCCCCAGCACCCCTAGGGCCGGGGACCAGGGCCTCTGGTCATTGGCTGGAGTTTCTGCTTTGGCTCCCACATTGCTCTTTGGTTAATAGCTTAGGACAAGGTTCTGTGTTGTTTAACAGCTCCTCCCTCAAATTTTTTCCCGTATTTTACCACAAACAAGAGAAACTAGACCACTCCATCCACACCTCACTTTGATGGGCGGGTTCTCTACCTGGTAAAGGCCCGTCTCTGAGCGCCCTGCAGCACCCCCATCCCCACCCGAGTTAGTCTCCTTTGGCGGAGACCACGAAGTGTCTTAACTGTTAGTGACCCTCGGAGGGGCCCTGCCTGGACGCGGGCCCACGATGTACCTTCGGGGGAGAGGCCGGCTGGGTGAGGGTGGAGGCACAGTGGCAGCATGGGACCCTGCAGCTGGCGGATCAGACACAGGCCAGCCCCATGTCCCCTCCCCGCTACTCAGCGGTGTAAGGACAGTGTCACTGCTGCGCTGCCTGCCTCACCCCCGCCACCCCACCATCCTGCAGGCCATTAGCAGGGGTTGGTCCCCGTTCTTGAGAGAAAAGTGGTCTCCTCCACGTGGGACCTCGTTCTTCCCCCCACCCCGCAGCTGACTGCCAGTGCTCAGCATCCCCACCTGTCGCCACCCGGTAACAAAGCTAAAAAGGCTCAGTGCACCCCCATCCCCCTCCAGCCCACGTCTGCTCGAGACCTGGGTATTTGGCGCCCCCCAGTGGACACTGTCAATCCTTGTAGAGTTCATAGGCTCCCAAGGAAGAGCCCGAGTCCTTCCTCCCCACCTGCCATCTTTGGAGAGCGCCCAGATCCATGGAGCCACACACTTGGCGTCAGGAACCCTGAGCAGGACTGTTGTTGGAGCTGGGACTTGCTAATGACCCTGTCCTTGATCAGTAGGGGAAAAGGAGACCAAGAACTAGTGTGCACAAGGAGTGAGGGTTCCCACACTTGCCCCAAGGATTGTCCCTGGAGGTGAGGGGTTCCTTCCAGCATCTTCACCCCCGACCGGGAGTAATATGTTTAAAGGGCCCTGTGCCATCCCTCCTGTGCAGTCACTACTGGCTCCCAGCCTCGGAGTACCCCGGGTGGGCACTTTGGGGGCTCGGGGTGCCCTGTCACCAGACAGCAGGATATCGGGGGGTGTTGCTGCCTCATCAGCAGCAGCCTTGCCCTCCTGCAGCTGTGCTGCCATTAGTCATTGCAGAAGTGAGCGTTCCCAGTGACTCAGCCACGCAGTGCTGCTCTGCGCAGGGAGTGGGGGAGGGGGGCCGGGCCTCGCCCTCCCCCAGCACGAGCCCAGGCCCCTGTCTGCTGAGGTGACACGGATGTGAAGGCCTTCATTTAGCTCCCCCTCACACCCAGTTGTAGGAGACACTCCTCAGAAGCAGCTCAGCCACGGCCCTGCCACCAGGCCTGCCGCTCCGCCGGCCTGGCCAGTGACATCGTAGAGTGCCTTCTCCCCAGAGACCGCTTGGACCCGGAAAAACATTTACGGCTGTTGAACAGTGTTTTGAATAGTGTGGAACATGTTCATGGAAACACATACTTTCATTTGGTCATGACGAGGAGACTGAAGCAAAAAGGGCCCCGTCCCTCTGCCCTGAGCCTGCTTGGGCCCTGGGTCTAAGCAGCCCTCAGCCATTTAAGAGCTGCTGAAGGGTCCCTGGTTCCTCACATGCCCCCCTCGTTCCTGTGGGCCTCCCATCCCACTGTGGGGCCTGCATAGGAAACATGGGAACAGCCTGGCCTCTGAGCCCCTTTTCAGGCTGTGCTGCTCAGGCCTGATTAACGGCGAGATGAGCTGGGAAGGAACAGAAGACTAGAAGGTGTCGCCATTACATTTACCTCTAAACACCTACTAGCAGGGCTTTGGGAGCCTGCCACGCCCTCTCTCCCATGGTCAAGTCTGCAGCGTCTCCTACTCAGTGCCTGATGCCCTGGCCTCCCCAGGACCCACCAAGGGTCCTCCCCCTCCCCACAGCCCCAGCCTTTCCTTCCACCACTGAGCTCGCACACACACACCCACACACCCCACCCCATCCCTGCAGCTTCACACACATGCACACACCCCACCCCACCCCTGCTGCTTGGAGAGAAGCTTAGAGCCCCCACCTCCCATGGACCTATTGCTTCCCTCCGCCTGACTCACGGCCACCCCAGGCCGGGGAGTCTGAAAGGGCCTCGGGCAGCAGCGCGGGGAACCGTGGAGACCAGCCTAAGGGGTGGGGTGCAGTGCCTTGGGGGCTTGGTGTCTGGGAGCCCAGCCCCTGCTGACCTGGTCCTGCCTCACTCCAGGTCATCTACTACTCTGAAATGCACAAGATCTTCGGAGACCTGACCCAACAGCTTGACCAGCCTGGCCACCCCGACGAGCAGCGGGAGCGGGAGAGCGAGGCCAAACTGAGCGAGCTCAGAGCCCTGTCTATTGTGGCTGATGACTGAGCCCAGCCACAAGGGAGCCTCGCTCTGCCCAGGAGCAGAGTAGGGCTAGCGGCCCTCGCCCTGCCCCACCAGCCAGCCCTGTGGGATAAGCCCAGCACCTGGAGCCCCATGCAGGCTGCTGTCTCCCCACCCACAGCAGGAGCCTGCAGACAGGTAAGCAGCCTGGAAAAACCCCAGGGCCTTTCTGCCAAAGAACCGTCCAAGGTGCCTCCTGGCCCAGGGCCAGAGCAGGCTCCCAGCCTGAAAGGGCAAGGGTTGTCAGCTCACTTGCAGTCTTGGCCTTGCTTCCTGGTCAAGATGACATCTACCTCCAGACCCATCTGGGAGTCTACCTACCCTGCTGCCTTCCCACCTCCTCCTTTTCTGGGAAATGTGAGCGCCATGGTCCCCACCCCTGACAGGCCCCTCTAGCCTCCCAGCCCGACAAAGGCTGGCTTAGCCCAGTTATCCTTTAAGTGCAGGGAAGACCCCAAGTCTTGTATGTTCACTAGGAAACTGGGACTCATTCTATCATAAAAAACTTCAGACTGATTCACAGCCTCCAAAGCAAGAACAATGGGTTTGTCTCACCTGAATATTTGGAATTTTATTTTTTCAAGTAAACCTTTCAATACAGTTTCCATGTATTATTGTGCTGTAACTAAGGCAAGGCGGGGAGAGCCACCCCAGGTTTTTTCCAGGTAATGCTGCCCACTGCTGAGCTGGCAGGACCCCCCATAGCATCCTCTCCTGATCAGCCATCGGGGAGCCCCGAGTGCAAGGGGCTTGCTCTTGCCACTGCCCTGCCCACCTTCTGGTGAGTACCCCTCGCTCCTCCTAGGAGGCCGGGCTACGTGCGGGCCAGGAGGAAGGGTAGGAGCAAAGGCAAACCTGGAAAAGGAGGAAGGGAAAAGCTATGAAAGACACTTAGTTTTTGACTTTGGTTTATTTAAAAAACAAAAAGCCAAAAAAAAAAAAAAACTTTATATACAAAGTCAAACTGAAACCAGGGATTATGGAAAGAGGGAAGATTTGGGGGAACAGAGAAAAAGGCTGGGCCAGAGCCAATACCACATTCTGAACACGGGGAGCCAGGAGACAGAGGTGCTGGTTTCTTCCGGCAGGCCGGGGTGGCTGGGACACTGTTCCTGGCAAATAGCCCAACAGCGAGAGCTTGCTAGCACTGACTCCGTTCCTACAAAGGCCACAGAAGACCCTTCCCCAAGAACCTGCTCCTGTAACGTGGCAGGATTTGTGCCATCCAGAGGAAGGGGCTCTTACCCCAGCCAGATTCCGTGTCTGTTTCTTCAGTTTATTGGCATCAGACCTTATGACATAGTTGCAAAGCCTTTTCCTCCCGTCTTACTCTAAACTGGAAGAGGACAGGAGAAAGCACAAGACTAAAGGGCCCCAGGAGAAACCCCAAGGTGGAGGGCAAAATGACATTTGAAGGGTGCAGATGTTGGATTTAGTTGCAAGTGGAACTGGTTCCTCACTCGTCCGTCCCACGTAACACAGGTAGACCCCACCCTGACGGCCTAAGCTCCCCTACACACACTGAGCACAGGGGTCAGCCACCCGGCCTATGGCTCCCAGGTCCTGCTCCAGCTTCTTTCTGGAACCAAAGAGCTCTAACTCCAGCAGGCTCCATCGCTGACCTCCCAGGATGGCAGCTCCTGTGCCAGGCCCCTCAGTTGCTAGGTGCTGGCTCCTCCTTTTCTACCCAGGTGTCAGCCTGTTTGAAACAGATGGGATAGGAATTAGGACCCAAGGAGGAAGGACTAGTACCCACTTCCTCCTGGGAGACTCCAGGTTGCAAGCTGCTGACTGACTGATGGGTTCCAGTGGATGGAGAAAGCGAGGTGGACCTGGGCACGGGCACGGCTATGCTAGCGTCACCGTGCATGCCCACTCTCACAGGAGCCAGCTCACCTTCTCCACCATCCGCTGCATCTCCAGCTGCAGGGGGGTCAGGCGCCTCCGGAAGTCCTGGAGCAGCCGCTGCAGCTGGTTCTTCTGCCGTTCCGCCGTCCGGGCTGTGTCCTCAGCCTCAGCCAGCCGGGTGCGCAGCTCCTGCATGTCAGCCGCCAGTGTCTTGTTCGTTACTTCAGTGGCTGAGAAGCGGTGGTGGCTCTCCTCTGGTGGGGACACAGCAGGAAGACTGCTGCTAAGTTAAGGATCGCAGCACAGGGCAAGAAGCCTGAAGCCTGCAGAGCGGGGCTCCCCCTGGGTCTCCGGGCACACACAGCTGCACGGCCCGTCATGACAGGTCCGCGCGGCGCTGGCCACTCACCCAGCTTCAGTTCCAGTGTGTGAATCTTGTTCTCCAGGTAGAGCCGCCCACTGTCCTGCTGCTCCGCACGTTGCAGCAGGTTCCCCACGTTGATCAGGCTGCCATTGTGGGACACCAGGCCCTTGTGCTCCACAGGGGCAGCCCCTGGCTTCGCGCTCTTCCCAGGAGAAGGTAGCAGGTCCAGGTTTCCTGGTGGGAACGTGAGGGGTTCCAGCTCAGGTCTCAGGAGAAAGTCGCCTGCCTGCCCTGCCCTCCCCCGTGGCAGGCTGCAGAGCACCAGTACACACCGAAGAGCACCTCCTCGGGAAGCCCGCCGTCTGTGCCCTCCAGGCGGCTGTACTGGAGACTGCGGTACTGGCAGATGTTCTGGGTCACCACCCTGCTGACCAGCTGCTTGGCCTACAGAAAACACACCACCAAGGTCCCCCTCTGATGAGAAGGCGCAAACCCCTGCCCCCAGGATATGCAAGACTCCAGAATTTGAGCACCCTGGTTCCCCACAGGAGGGGAGTGTGAGCCTGGGCACATCTCATCAGGTAAGACCATCTCAGAAAGGACCGAGGTGACGAAAGAAGGCACCTGCTCTGCGCTGAGCCGGAGCCCGAGGGTAAGCAGGATCCTTTCCAAGTCTCGCCGATGCAAGTAGCCACACCAGTTGGCATCAAAGAAGATAAATGCGAGAAGACAGTCCAGTGGGAGCACAGCAGAGGGGTCCAGCTCTTTGGGCTGCAGGAAGAACCAGGATGAACAGGATTGACACCGGTCTCCAATGCCAGAAGTCGCCCTTTCAAAACCAGCGGTCTAGCTGACATAATCACCTAGGTGCGCCTTCCAAGTGGAGAACTATAAGCAAAGGCCTATTGGGAGCACTTCCACCCTTGGGGCTGCCTCACACAGGAACCTACGGTGCTCCTAGACCAGATACCTCACTCAGATTCATCCTGACAGAGGTACTGAAGTGTCCCCCTGGATCCTATGGAAGTGCCATTCCACAAGCCAAGAACTACATTTTGTCTTTTGTCAACTGACAGATGCTAGAAGTCATTTGGCAGAAATATCCTTTGGCAAAGACCGAAGCCTTGCTAAGCAGCATGGTCACTGAGGCCAGGGACGCAGAACAAGCCTTACCATGTCCTGGAGGGACGAGAACTCCAGCTCTGACTGGTTGGAGGCAACCGACCGGACCTCGGGGTCTTCCAGCTTGGCCCCTGCTACAGAAGCCCCAGGTGAGCTTAGAGCGGGGACCACAGGGCCCCACCAGCTCGTCCACGCAGGATGGTGCTGGGGCCAGTGGGTGGGAGCCGCGCCCGCACGCCTCCCTCCCCCTGCACGCACCAAACTCCTCCTCTCCATCGTCCCTCAGCAGCAGCAGCTCCGGGTCCAGGGCCATCTCACACAGGTCCTCTGATGCCTCACCTCGGGGTTTCTCTTCTTCCTCTCCCCCAGAAGAGGGGGGTTTGGGCAAAAGCCCATCTTCCTTCTGGGAGAAGCAGACAGAAATGAGAACCGTCTCCTGTAATTACTGAGGTTAACAGCAGGTAACCCTGAGTATCAGCTGCGTCCAGCATCGTGTTCAGGGCTCTGTGTGCCCCATCTTGTGTGATGTACATGTTTACACAGGCTTCAGAGCAGACCGGGGCAATTCCCAGACACCTGGGATTCTCCTCACGAGTCCATCTCAGTCCATGAGAAATTATGTTTACTTGAGAGCATTTAGACAAGCAGCAGCCCCAAGAGCTTTTGAAAGGGTTAAGAAAATGCAGCGTTCTGGTTAATGGCCGAGTAAGACCACCTTACTCCTCAGAGCATTCTCGTTCAGATCCCGGAGCTGCCCCACCAGTCCTGCCTCCCTGCTCCCCCGGCCGCTTCCCCTCTCCTGCACACACACCACACTAGCTGGGCGGCCCTGTGCGAGGGGTAGGAGCCCTGCACCTGCACGCACACCAGGGTCGTGAGGCACATGCATTGAGAGCAGTACTGAGACTTGTGAAGTGCTCAGAGCAGTGCCCAGCACCATGCAGCATGCACATCCTGCTCGGCATTACTGTGTATAGCCCAGTGCCCGTGTGGGGGGCACAGGTACTCACCGGTGGCGTGTCTGGCTCAGCAGCTGTGCCTTCACTCTGTACCTCATCCTTGGACTCCTTAGCTGCCTCCTCCTTGACTACTTCTTCCTCTTTGGCCACAACCTCTTTCTCAGGTTCAGGTGGGGCCACAACCTTTTCAGGAAGGCTCAGCAGCATCTTATAAATCCTATAGCCAAAATCCCTCTGCAGCATCTCCAGAAACAGCTCAGCCAGCACCATCACCTGGTGGCACAGGTGCCAGGGGTCCGTGAGCATCAGGAAAAAAGGAGTGTTCCAAAGCCCACCAGGCAGCCACACACCCGACCCCAGAAGCTCCCTGGACACCTACACCTACCTCAAAAGAGAGTCTTTCTTTTGGCCTCCGGTCCTCCACGATACCATGGAGGGACAAGTTTACACAGCCAGGGTGCGCCATGACGGCAGGTTCTAGAGGGGGCGGCGGGGCCTCTGGGAGGTCAGTGTCCATTTCCTGCTGCGCAGTGACCTCCGGGTTCTCTGCATTCTGTTTAGAGGCGTCTGCTGCTGGCTCCGATGCCTCAGCTGCCTGTTCTGTAGGCTCTGTTTCCTATGACAACAGCCAAGAGCTGTGACTACCTTGGCCCAGGGCACCTAACTTCCCCACTTGTTCTTAAGGCTCAGCCTTACCACAGGCACCTCCTGGGCTGGAGGAGCTGCCTCTGCAGCTTTCTGCTGGCACAGGGCCTCCCATTCTTCCAAAGTAGGCATGATGGTCCAGATATCTGGCAAGTACACCACCACAGTCTGGAGCCGCCTAGGAGGTCCCGGCTGCAGGTACTGAAACTCAGCAAAGCGCCACCTGCTCACAGCAAAGAGAAAAAGGAAGTACTGACCCAAGACATTCACAAGCAAGTGTTTCCATTTCCAGTCAACATTTTATGAGCACATATTGCAAGCCAAGCTTAGAAAGTTCAAAAATAAAAGCAATAGAACAAATCCTTAATAAATGTTAGTCTATAGGGAGACACAAGCAAGCAGACATTTACTAGCTGAGGTACTAAAGCAGCAAGAAGGAACACTGAGTGTAGCTGGGGAGTGGGGGGGGTCACATCTGACGAGCCATTTATGAAGGCTGGAGGGTCGGTGAGCTGGGGCTAGGGAACGGAGAAGAGCTAACAGGTCAGAAAGGTGGTCTGAACAAGTGTCGCCAACTCAACTCTCCAGCAGTCGGCCCACAGACAAGAGCTCAGGGCAGCCACTCACCACTTTGTGCAGGCGCTCAAGTCAATGCCGGTCTGGGCTTGTGCACAGCGGATGGCAGTACGGACTAACACCTGCGGGTCGCCCTTGGGGTCAAGGCCATCCAGGGAAGGAGACCACTCACCCCCAACCAGAACTGCCTCTTCTTCTTTCCGGCCCAGCAAAAACTGCAAAAAGAGATCAGGGTAAGAAACAAAAAACCAACAACCTGGGTCCCCTACTGTGAGGCAGCATGCCACCACTAGAGAGCGCAGGTAACAGGATGGAGTGAAGAATCCACATGGCAGTGGGGGGTGGGTTCTCCACCCATGAACATGAGCCAGCCATGTGACTTTCTGACAAGAACATCTCTTGGCCATGCAGTGCTCCTGGTAAAATGGGAGGTACTTCGGCTCTGAAACTCTTTGTTTCTGTGAGTTCTTAAACAGGAGCTGAGCTCTGAAAAATGACAGGGCGTGGACATGATCAGTGCATCTTGCTTCCTGGACTCTAGCTCTTACCTTAATCTGCTTCAGAGGATGTTCTGGCGTCTCCCTTGGCTCAGTCATGTCATCCACAAAGAGCATGCAACAACGATACAATTCCTCCAATCCCGGGGAAGAGAGCAGCAGTACCTGTGCAAGGGTGGCAGCAAGGAGACACTCAAGAGCCTTGTCAGCCCCTATCAATGGGAGAAAGTGGCAGGACCCAAGCCTACTTACCTTGGAACTGTAAGCTGGGTCACTGTCTGCAGAAATGGGCTCAGCACCAGTGTCTGGGGCTGGCTCCTTCTCAGAAGATACCTGGATACGGCTTGGATGATGGAGGGAAAAGGGCTGGCTCAGAGGGAAGGCTGACAGCCAGCTCAGATGCACAGCCAGAAAATCTGAGGGCACCAGGAGACTACGGTAACGGCGCTGGAGTTCTAGGAAGTCACAGGTGGGGCTGCAGGAAGGAAGCAAGGGAATCCAGAATGAGCAAAGACTAAATTATTTTCAAAATAAAAACAAAAGACTTGGGGGGTGGGGGGGGAGGAGTATTTTACAACCTGGGAAAGAACTCTAAGTAAGACACCTCTGGAAAAGAAAAGATGTATCAGATATGACCACCAAATGTTAACAATCTCTAAATGGCACATAAAAAACATGTCCAGCTGGGTAAGAAAAAACGACAATATTCACAGTCCATGACAAATACAAAAGGAACTCGCAAATCACTCCTAAGTTTCCAAATCTTAAGAGAAAACTGGAAAAAGTGACATTATTGGGTACTTAACAGAAAAAGAAACGAAAAAGCCCATAAAAATATGCTCAATCTCACTTATAATTAAAGAAATGCAAACCAGAATATCACTTTTCTCCTATCAGGCTGACAGAGATCAAAAAGTCCGATAATGCAGTATTGGCGGAGGCCTGGGGAAACAAGTACTTCATTCCCCAGTGGTGAGAATGGAAAGTGACGCGGTCTCTTTGAGAGAATGGGCGATATCCATCAAAGTTTAAAATCAGACCCTTTGAGCCAGCTACTCCATTTCTAGGAACTGATCTCAATAAAATGCTTGCACGTGTCCACACAGATGTATATAGAAGGAAGCTTATTACAACAATATGCAGAGATTGAAAAAACAAAAAGCTGATTAAATAAATAATGGTCCATTCAGCAGAATGCCATGTTGCTAAAAAGAATGAGGTCTAATCAACATTAATATGGAATAACTTCTAAGATATATTAAATGAAAAAGCAAACTACCAAATAGTATGTACAGAAAGCTTCCATTTGTGCAGTTAGTTGTTAGCAGTCATGTTCTGACTTGATACTGAGGAGGGTCCTCTACATGACCGGGACCAGTGTCTTGTGAGATTAATCATGGGAGCCAGGGGGGTTAGCATGGAGAACGAGAGGCCCTACCTGGGCCAGGGGAGAAGCCATGACCCCGGAAAGAACAGTGGCAGCCTTCCTTCCCTTCCATCTTGAAGAGATGCCAGCAGGCTGCCGCCTCAGCTTAGGCTTAAGTGGACTTTGCTCTGGGAGCCTACCTGACATAGTGGGAATTCTACCTCTCCACTGCTAGACAGAACCTGGAATTAGCATCTGCCTCTTCGTCAATCAGTTGCTACATGTCAGAAGGAAACATGCAGACAGACCAGTGTCCTCATACATGCTGTAGCACTTAAAAAGTAATGCAGAGGGTCTCGAGAAAATCAGTCCCAGAGTTCCTATGAGCTATAGTTTCTACCTGAATATCACTGCTATTGAGTACCTAGATTTTGATTAATAGGCCTCAATTACAACCTGACATAATTTCTAGTGATCAAATCATAAAGTTCTATCAGGGCACCCATGTCAATGGTGCTATGATGGTCAAAATCTGAGATTTTGAAATAAAAAGTTTGTCATATGAAAAAGCAAAAACAACAAACACAGGTCATAAGAACAAACACACACACACAAACTCTCACATAGATTTTATCTTGTTTACACAAGAAACTGTTACCAGCTGCGAGCCTCACCCCACCCTCCCCAGCCTTGCCACTCACCTATCCACAGTATAGGGAGTGAGATGGACCCGGTAAGGAGGCAAATCATGCCTTGGTTTCTTAGCACCCCAAGGCTCTCCACCAGCCCGTTGTTTGCGTTTCTTGGAGTCATAGTCATCGCTGGAAGTTGATCCATCACCAGAGAGAAGAAATCACTGTTAACTTACAGACTCAATATAGACTGGCCTAAAAAGGACTGGAAATGATCTGAATCCCTAACATTAAAGAAATAGATAAAGAAGTCAAGCTAACAGCCATAAAACAGATCGTTATAAAGACATTAAAATGGATATATAAGTGCTTTTAATAACCACTCGTGTTACAAAGAATAGTATACAACACTATATACATATAGCAGTGCCTCAAGGGTGCAAAAAGGCTTTAAAAGACTGAAAAGAAAATACTAACGGTGGCTGCCTCTGATAGAGCTTATAATTTTTCAGTATTTTCTAAACTTTATAATTATTGTTAACAATATTTTTGAAATGAGCAAAAAAAAGAATTTAACTGTTTTTTTTTAAAACAAGGCACACATATATGGCACCATGCTAAGGGCTAAGCGTTCTATAAAGGAAGTTTTAGTAAGAGTTTTTGTAACAAACCCGTAGCAGTATACATTAAAGTCATAAAAATACTCAAGCCCTTTGATCCAATAATTCCACTCTGGAAAATTTATCCCAAGGAAGTTAGTTCAAAAGAAGAAAAAATGTGGGGAAAGCCGGGACGGCTCAGCGGGTTGAGCGCTCGCTTTGAGGCCATGAGGACCGAGGATCGAATCCCGGCTCCGGCCCAGGCAGGACCCACGTGCTGAACTGGGGAGTTCCCACAGTTTGGTTCTCTGTCTCTGTCTCTGTCTCTCTCTCTATCTGTCAAAAAGTAAAATAGAAATAACTATGCACTGAAGACAA
>PVKE010016666.1:0-31721 GCA_004027555.1 Craseonycteris thonglongyai | reverse complement strand
CCCACCGTACCTTAGATGCTGTAACCCACAAAGCAGTATATATGCTTTGCAGAGTCTTTCTAGCATTCTCTAGAGTCCTTTTTTAGGGCAGCCAAAGGCTAAAGTGGGAGTGTCCCAGCTAGATGAGGAGATCTGTTGGACCGTGCAGAAGCCAAAGGAAAAGTTTTGATGGCAAAGGAAGGGAGCCTGGACATGATCTAGGACATCTGTGACATATCCAAGCCACGTTTACGAGTTGGGCTGGGCACCATACTTGGTCTTTGGGTTGCTGCCTTCTGCTCTTTGTTGACTGCACTCCGATGGAATGCTGCCAAGGTAGCTGAGGACTGTGGCATGGAGCTGTGTGAAATAAACAATTCCTGATGGGGTGGCAGGAAGGGAGGAACTGTGGAACGATGACCTTTCGAAGGAGATCAGAAACACTGCCCACGTATCCGAGGGGCACTTGTCAGGAACTTTTTGGAAACTGTTCTTTAGCCGAGTTGAAAGGAGAGAAGAGGTCTGCACTAGCCGAGCCTGGGGAGAGGTGGCGGCCATCGTCACCATTAATCCCGAGGATACGTTCATCACTGGTTAACTCGCCTGTGGGCGCCCTGCTGGCTGGGCTGTGCACTTGGATTGGGCTCTGAGGCTGGGGTCACAGTATGCAAGGTGGAGCTGAGCCACAGTGGTGTGGGGCTCCCCCAGGCATGGGTGGGGGTGACATCGAATCCACTTGGCCCTGGACCCTATTGACCACACAGAAAGAGGCTGATGTAAGCTCTGGACAGCCCCTCCTCAGGGACTGCTGGCATTCTTTCCTTCCCTAAAGAGGCTACACCCTCATTGGAGCCCATAGGCCAGACAACAGCCCTGAATAAAGCTCTAAGCTTCTCTTTCCTGCCCCCTAACAAGACCCCCAAATGTCACTGTCATTAGTGGCCTGGGAAAGCAAGGGGGATCAGCAGAGATAGCTCCATCAAAGGGAGGTGTTGTACGGCGTGTGGAAGAACATGGGAGACAGACAGGATTGTAGAACCACAAAACTAGAGGCCAGGCATCCAGCTCCCCCTTTTCAGAGGCCCCAAGGGGAGAGTTGACTCTCCCAAAGCAAGGACTGAGGCAGAACCCAAGACCTAGGCCTCTGACTTCCGTTCTGGAGTGAGAGCTAAGGCCCCTGGTCTTGAAGAGTAGGGTTGGGCTCCTGAAAATTTCTAGTGACTCACTTACCCAGAGATATGGTTACAAGGCCATTAGGCTGAGGGTTGAGGGTAGGGGGTGGCCATTGCAGCAATTCAGGGCTGAGATCTGTGCTTTCCCACGGTCTCTACTCCCTGGCCTGCCTCTGACCATGTCAAGCCCATGCTGAGTTCAGACTCCTGGGTAGGTTCCAAATTCAGAGGCATTCACTGGATCCCTGGGACTGAGGCTCTGAGCAGGAAGCAAAAGATCATCTTTCAGAAAAATTCAGAAATCCTGACCCACGCTGAGTGCCCACTTCTGGGGGATTCTTAGTCATTCCCTGGGCCCAGGGCAGCCCTACTGTAAGATCTAATAGGTGGGAAGAAGGAGTTCTCAGCCCCAGAGCTCTCCCCTCCTTCAAAAAGGAATACAGTGAAGGAGTGACCCTGCTCTGGGAACCCCACATGTGCTGAGACCCTAGAATCTTTACCAAACCTCCCACCATTAGCAGCACAAACCTGAAGTTCCAGCAGGTGGAGATGTTATTACATGGAAGGAATTGATGAGAATAATAAGATAGACACCCCTTCGGTCAGAATCCTGAATTGGGGTCCCCTTTAAAGAAGACATTATATAGAGCAGACTTCTTGGTACCATGTTTTAAGTCAACTTATTTATTTAATTTATTTAATTTATGTAATTAATAAAATTTTTTAAGTCAATATATTTATTTATTTTATTTATTTATCTTTTTACAAAGTCTTGCCATTGCCTACCCATGTTTTGGTCTGGAATCATATAGGATTGTAAAGTTGAGGGGTTTCCAATCAATGCCTCTCCCATCCCAAAGCTCACCCGACCAGTTCACTGAACAGGGAGCAAGAAGAGAGAGATGAGGAGGCTTCCCACAGGCCCAGGGCTAGGTTGTGGCTGAACTGGGTCTAGAATCCAGATCTCCTGATTTCTGTTTAATGAGAAGTACATTTGTTTTGTTTTCAGGCAAGGGTGATATCAGTCATTCTGTTAGATGTTTGGTTTTGGGGGAGTTTGGTCAAGGGGAAAAAAAGTCACATATACATATCTGAAGGCAGAAAGACATTTGTTTTACCCTCGTATATGGTCCATTTACAAGAAAAATAAATCGTATTTTTACAGCAAGGGGGTGGGTAAAGGATCCAGTTTTGTTTAAGCCTCACAACATGAATTTAAAGCAGGATAGAAGTTCAGATTGTTTAAAAAGTTTCCCTCAATTTGGTTTCACTTGAAGAAAAATATGCAGAACGACCCAGGGGTTAGTTCTAAGCTAGTGTGTGTTGATAGTTATCTGTGGCATCTCAAAAAACTTGAAAAATGTTTAACATCTTGTGTGTATTTTAATATTTAGGGAAGTAAGTTTGCAGAGGGGACAATGGGAATCCCAGTGTGTAGTATAAGCTCAAAGCAAGTTATCATGATGGTGGCTTTTAGAAAGCAGCCCCCCATCCCCACCGCTGCTGAGATGTTTCTTTCTGTCTTGTTTCAGAATAAGGATGCAAAGAGAATCCTCTGGAGTAAATTCCCTTTGAATTCCCTTTGTCCCCTCCCTGCACCTACAGTTGACTGCAAGCAGTGGCCCCAGGAATCTGTTTAGGATGACGTAGCAGCAGAAGTCAGCATTCTTTCAGACATGGAGCAGCTACTTTGACCTTTTATGTCCAATTATATGTCTTCACTAACTTAACCATACATACATCCTTAATTCTTCTACAAACTTTAATACCCCAGCAACGTGATTTAAAAGTAAACCACACTTCTAAGAAAAAATTAACCATTCACGTAATATTACCAAAAAACTTGTACCTGGCACTCTGGGGTATAAAGTTTCTGTGCACTTAATTCTCACAGTAATATTCAGGAGGCATGGTTATGTGCACGTGAGAGACGAAGAGGCTGGGGGAAGATGATAAGGAACCCACTGGAAGTTACCAGAGCTCATAAAGGGTGGAAACAGGACACAGATCAGGCCAGGATCCTTTTGCTACCATCTTGGGTAATCTTTTACTCTCCTGGCCTTTGATAGTATGGGGTTCTTCTGGGCTACTCTGTCTGTTCTAAGTGAATTAGTAAGAAGGTGCTAATTTCCTCCTCAGTTATTCTCAGTTACTTTTAACACATTCATTTCGGGGTATTTGCATCTGAATCTGATGCTGGGACTGGGGGATGTGGCTAAATTATGGTGGGTGCAAGAAAGCCTGTTGTAATTTAAAAAAAAAAGATTTATATTTTATTGGTTTAGAGAAGGTAAGAGAGAGACAGAGAGAGAGAAAGAAAGGGGTATGGCCCAGAGTAATCTTCATAGTTGTACATCATTAGTTGTGACTTAGTTTCATTCCACACAGGTGGATGTGGGGCCACACAGGGCAGGAACCAAACTGGGGGGCCTCTTGCATGAAAGGCCAGAACCTTCGCTGCCATCCTGGCCATTGCCAGGTGTTCTGCAGTTCAGCGTATGGGTTTGCATGGGCCAGGGCTGGGATTCGGTCACTGGACCTCGTGGTTGCAGGGAAAGTGCTCAACCTGTTGAGCTATCTCAGCATCTCCATAACTTTTTTAAAAAGATTAATTTTAATTTTGACAGAGAAAGGTCAAGAAATACAGAGAGAAGGGGGGATCCTCAGAGCAGTCTCCATAGCCATTTTTGATATAGTTTCATTCCACAGGTGGGTGTGGAGCTGCACAGGGCAGGAACTGGGCTGGGGGCCTCCTGCATGAGAGGCATGCCCCTGCTGGGGACTACCTACATGGGAAGCACACCTGGGGTGGGAGCTGAATCAGGAACCTCTCACATGGGAAGCTTACCCTGGTGAGAATAGATCTTGGGAGATACCCCAGTTCAACATATTGATCTGCATGGGCCTGGGCTGGGATGCAATCCTTGGACCCTGGGGCTGCAAGATGAGCACTTAACCCACTGAGCCATCCCGGCTTCCCCCACATAACTTTTTAATGAACTGGTATTTTTTTTTTTTTTTTAATTTTAGAAAGTGATAGATTACTTTGCTGTTTAATTTAATTTATGCCTTTCAATGTGTCATTATCAGTGGTTCTCAATGCCTTTATGAATCATTTAAAGTGAATGCGTAAGCTCCTCTTCCCTATCTCAGAGTTTGCTCTTCATTTCACTGAGCCTTGGCTGCCTTACCTGCTTCTGTGGCTCTGAACAAAATCTGAGACCAGAGCAAACTCTGGCAGCAAAGCCCTTCCCACCTTGCTGGTTTCCCATTCTTTGAGTTTGTTTGAACTGAGCACAGTAAGCTTACTGGGATTACCTGTGCAGAAGTGCCTGCACCGGTCTGGCCCTGTTGATTCACTCACATCCTCGTTCAGTTTGTGCATTCATTCATTTCTTCTCTCTAGCCTTATAGAGTGAGTGCTGGGCCAATGCAAACACCCAAAGAACATGTGGAACTAGAAAAGCATGGTTCAGAATTGTTCTCCCCTCTTAAGTTTATGTCTTAGTCACTCTGAAAATACACCGGGACATAAAATTCACCCAGAACAGTTGTCCTGAGGCAAAGACTGCTTCCAGTCCTGGCTGACGCAGAGTGGAAGACATCAGAGAGAAAAAACACACACAAAAAACCCCAAAAACAAACGAGCAAACAAAACTGAGGACAGTCGATAGATTAGTGGTTACCTAAGAATAAGTGGGGAGGGGGGTGGGATAGGGAGCTAAATATATGGTGATGAAAAGAGTTGTATATCTGAAACCTATATAATTTTTACTGACCAATGAAACCCTAATAATAATTTAACGATATAAATAAATAAATAAATAAATAAATAAATAAGGGGGAAAAAAGCGAGTGCTAGGACATGGTAAATGTGGTTGTGGGAACCAGATGAAAACTGGGCAGGGACAGAAGGGCCAGCAAAGGCCTGAAGCCCATGGATCCGAATGCACGCTGGCCTGGAGTAGGCTTAGGCAGGAACACGGAGAGAGAGATTCGGGTGG
This sequence comes from Craseonycteris thonglongyai, assembly GCA_004027555.1. Classification (NCBI taxonomy): domain Eukaryota; kingdom Metazoa; phylum Chordata; class Mammalia; order Chiroptera; family Craseonycteridae; genus Craseonycteris; species Craseonycteris thonglongyai. Next base: position 26,566 of record PVKE010016666.1, on the reverse strand, counting down.
GACCTAGGGAAGGGGGAGACTGACTTCTCTCACTTTTTATAAAGAAAAGACTAGATGTATGGAAGGAAGGAAAACATTTAGGAAGCAGAACACTGGCTTATTCAGTTATTTAGCAAACATTTATTGAGCATTTGCTATATACCAGGCATTGACTGAGGACTGGGGAACCAAAGATGGGTAAGGCCTGGCCTCACCTTGACCTTGAGGAACCCAAAGACACACAGACAATCACAGTAGAGTATGGTAAGGGCTACAGTAAATGTATGTACTGAGGCTAATTTGCCACCTGTTATGGGGGTCAGTTGATACAGGGTCTTTGACCCAAGTCTTAAAGGGCAAGTTGGTATTCAACAGGTGCAACTGGAAGGTGAAGTGTCCCAGGTAAAGAGAACCACACATGAAACAGCAGAGCATTGTTCAATAAACCCAAATAGCTGGAGATGGGGAGGGTTTGGGATGTAAGAAACAAAAAATAGGCCAGAGAGGTACGTGGGGGTCAGTGATCAAAAGTTCAGACTTAACCTCTGGGCACTGGGAAGCCAGGATGGGCTGGAAGCCAGGAGTCACATAGCAGCAGTGGGCAGTGACTAACCAGGGGGAGACCCAAGATGTAACGAAGCCTCAGCTATCCTGACGGCCCTCAATACCGTGACCAGTGCCGGGCACAGGGTGGGCAGACCCTCCTTCTCCGTGGAAAAATCCATAGCCCAAGATCCTGTTTCTCAGCTGCGTCCGTTTCTTCTCTTGTGTGAGTTGCTCCCCCTTTTAAAAAGTCCTATGTTTTAGAAACACAGTTTCCGAGAAGAAGAGACTTGAGCTCTGGGGAGCAGTGTAGGCTTTGGAGTAGCAATCCTGAGATCTGAGTCCTCTGCTGAGCCAACCCTGAGGCCAGTTCCTGCGCTTCCCCTGGGGCTGCAATCTCCTCTTCCCTTCGGTGCAGAGAATGGGGTCTGGCCTTCCAGACGCTCCGGTTTGCCAAGAGATTTCTGAAAACAAATACAGTAACTTTTCCTGAAAGCTTCCTAGTGACCCCTTCCAGGAGAGCATTTACATTGCTGTGGGCAGAAAGCAGTTCCGTTCCCAATTAATCCCTGCTGCCCTTGGTTTGATGGCTTCAAATAGATTCCAGAGGGGCTGGAGAAACAAAGGGCCTGGCTCCTTTAAGACGCCAGGTGGTAGAATGCGGGTGTGTGGCAGGGGTACCTAAGAGTTAGGAACAGCTGAGCTAGGGAGCCATGTTACATTTGTGTCTCATGAAAGGGAAGAGAGAACAGCTTCAGTGTGGGCCCTGGTGAGGAAAAACTGCTTAGGTAGGAGAAAGGAAGCCCCCTTGGGGACTGGTGCTAAGAGGTCATTAACAGGACTGCTAATGCTTGTATTCTAAATATATGCAAAGTGAAAGCAAGAACCAATTGAAAGACAAAACGGAGGGCTAACTGGAAGAAAATAAACATGCCAGTGTTTGGAGTTTATGTTAAGAATTAGTGGCCAAGTATGTAAGCGGAACTTGAGAAGATTTGCTTTCTTAACTGTTAGTCTAGTAGGGTGTTTCACGCTAATGGGTAGCAGTAACCTGTTTGTTGCCTGAGCACCTATTCTTTCTATGGTGAGTGAGCAAGGGAGTCTGTCACATGCTGTGTCCCCATTTCCCTCCTTGCTTGCTTTCAGCTGACACTGGCCTGTCCTGAGATGGGCCTGGAGGCAGCTCCCACGAGGACTGGCACTCCCAACTCCCTGGCAGACATGGTGGTCTCTGGGATTTGCCCTGCAAGAAACCCCTTTACTAACACAAACCCCAGACCAAAGGTGAGCAAAGAATTTGCTATAAAAACAATGCCTTGGCACCACTGAAGAATTGCAGTTTTGGTGTCTGATGTGGGTTTGGGACAAAGAAAGACTTAAGTTGAGACATACTTTAAAACCAGCAATAGTTAAAGGGTTTATGTGGAAAGCAGTTCAAACAAACTCAGGAATTGTTCTTAATCCCTATGACCCTGTACTCTCCCCGTTTGGATGGGAGGTAAAGCATGCTGAAGGCACTGCTGATTAAAGTGGGGAAGTCTCCACAGTGTCTTTTTGATGTAACTGGAGCAGCTTGAGCTGCCACAGCATTAACTCCACAGCTCCATTTTGATGATGGAAAACACCCTTGGGGTGTACCTGGAGCCAGTCATCCAGATGGACTTCCTTCCCCTGACACTAAACTTCAGCCTCTCTTCTAAAGAGCACTGTTGTAGAATTCTGATGAGATAAAGATGAAAGCAGGAGTCAAAGCCCATGGACATCCCAGCGGTCTTGTGGATGCTGTGGTAGGAGGGGGTCATGGTTAGTTTCATTGCTGATCCAAAGGCTGAGTAAGTCCCTCACCGCAGTGCCTCAGTCCCACACCACAATCCTCAGGGCTTATGTTGAGTTCAATGCTATTTCTTAAGAACTAACCACCCCACTCACTGAGCTCACATATATTTCAGATTAACTCTCTAAGGTATAATATGTGGGGTTATCCCAGATGAGAAAACTATTCTGAGAGATCAAATTACTTGCCCAACGTCATAGAGCTAGAAAGTGGTCAACATGGTGCCGGGGGCAGGTCCTGTGTTCAAAGATTTAAAATACAGGATGGGAACGCATTCCAGCCAGGTCTCTCAGGCCTTGAACGTGAAGGACAGCAGAACTGAGGAAACAGGGCAGGACAGGAAAAGCATTAGTGAAGGCAGAGGGTGGGTTTAAAAGAGCCTTCTTAGGAAAGGTTCACTGGTCCTAGTCATGAGACCTGGAGGTAAAGGCATTTGTCCATGAAGCCTTTCGAGGAGGGTTGCATAGAAACATGACACCTCCACATAGCTGTAGGCCTGATCAAATAAGAGCTCAGCATCATGGACTTTCTCCAGGTTCTATAGCATTTCTTTCTAGTCCTAAGGCCTGTTGACTCCCACTGACCCCTCATTGCCCTTTGAGAGGCCCAGCCCAGGAGCAAAAGGAAGGCAAAGGACTCACCTCTGTACTGGCTGCCCCGGAAGTACCTATAAATTCAGCTCTAATTGAGCTTCTGGGCCTTAGTGACATCCTTCCACTTTCATGGGGGAAAGCCTCTGGTTCAGGGCTAGGTAGGAAAATGCTCCATTTATTACTTGATCAGACACATTTCCCTTGAACACCTACCTACTAGAAGCCCGCAGCTATGAGCAGGACATTGGAGAAACAAAATCAGCCAAAACAGAATTCCATTTTCTAAAGAACGTGTAATAGAGTAGAAAAGATCAGTGCTGAGTCAGCAGTTAAAACCAATCCAGCAGGATGAGTGCAGTGAAGACTGGGGAGATATTTCTGCTACTTCTACCCAGTGACATCCCAAGCACCCCATGTGACCCCCATTTAAAGACACAGGACAGTGGCCCTGCTGGGCTGTGGGTCTGGAGACCCAAGTGTGGCCACTTGATCACGTGACCTTGAGTAAGTCACTTTCCTTCTCTGAGTTTCGGTTTCCTCACCTGTTAAATGTCTGGGATACCACTCACCACAAAGGAGGACAACAAAGATCATCTAACAAAAGTGCTTTGAAGAGGCATAAGGAGCCATATTAAGAGCATATTAAGTTTCCTAATGACCATTAGGAAATAGCATTTTATAAAGTACACCCACAGGCCAGACCACATTTTAAAGCAATGCCCTCCAGCAGCGCCCGACCAGAAATTCCTTCGTTTGCTTGTGGGATGGCTCCTGTCCTTTCCATACGAACCATACTTCCTGTAGCTGTCAGGAAAAAGAGAAGTGTCAGGTTTAGAGAAGGACACAGTCCAACTTCCTCCACCTCAGGGAGGTGAGACATAGGGCCCTTGGGCTTCAGGCCGGCTGGGGGCACGGGGAGTTCTTTCTTCACAAGAGAATAAAAGTTCAACTCCCTTAATGGGCAGCTGGTCCAGATTATCCCCCGGGCTCTAGGCTGCAGCTGCAGAAAATCAGAGCCGATTTTCCCAGCCCCATGTGTTTATTTCTATTCTCCACAACCTCCTTTCTTTCGACTTGTTTTGCTTTGGCAGGGGCCTGGAAGTCAGGATAAACAAACCGAAAGGAGCTGCAATGTTTCAGGCGCAGGCTGGGTCTCCCTGCCTCTCCTGTTCTTTAGAAGCAAAGTTCCCTGGGCTCTGGGGCCCTCCTGGTGCATAGCTGAGCAGGTTCCGGGGTATTTAGGGCTCGGTTCTGTTTCTAGAGGCCCTCAAAGGGATATGAATCCCATTTGCTCGCTCGCTCACTCACTCATGGGTTGGCACTGTGATGTCTGTGCCAGGCTCTGCTTGCAAGTGGGGCCACAAGGGTGCTATGGCTGTCACCGTCACAGAGCTTACACTGACAAGTACAGAGTGAGTGACTTAAAAGAGGGAATGGCAGTTCAATAGTTCTCATAGGTGGGGAGCAAATACTAGGGCCACAGGTCAGGAAAACCCCTCCCAGAGGCGGTGACATCGACATGCCTAACTCACAAGGCCTGGCAGCCGTGTAGCTGGGGCTCGATCCTGGGTCTGTCTCTTCAAACAGTGTGTCTCAACCCTGGTGGTGCGCCCCATGGGGATTGTGGGAAACTATCCCCTGACACTGGTAGATTTTAAAGTGCCCCAGGAAATTCTTACATGCAGCTCATGACTGCGAAACGCTGCTTCAAGTCCAAGGTTCTTTTCCTTACCACCAAAGACATGGATTACCGCCGACCCGGCAGGCTGTTCGGAGATAGAAAAAAAGGTGCCTTGTGTGTGGTGAGGGCTATTATTAAATATTTGTCTTAAGTATTCAGCCTGACAATTATCTCTGTGGCTTGAAAATGAAAGGACTGTGCTCTTTTTCCTGGCCCCACCTTGTAGTAGCTGTGTGACCATGGGCAGGTTGCTTGACATTTCTGGACTCATTTTCTTCTCTGTTAAGTGAGATCTGTAATAACTAACTCATGGAGCTATTGTGAAGAATAAATGAAAAAAATGTGTGTATAAAGCATTTTTGCCCAGTGCCTGACATGTAGTGGCACCTGAGCATACGTTAGCGAGTTCCCTTTGCTGTTCCTGCTTGACTTGAAATCTCTTCTGGGTAGCACCCAGAGCTTGGCTTTCTTGTAGTTGGGTTTGAGGGTAGCTCTAAGCCAGGTGCAGATGAACCCTGCCAGTAGCTGGTAGTTCAAAGGCTACCTAGCCCTGGAAACTAGTTCAGAGACAGTAGTCCCTGGTCATTAAGCTGTCCTCCCAGACCCACTGAGAGGCTGAGTAATGAAGCTAGACCCTCAGTTGTGCTCCCACCAGATGCTGGAGAAAAAGGGAGACATTCTGCATCTCACTGTCCAATTATAAGCACACAGAGTAAAACAAGGTAGCAAATCACTGGATGAAAAGACACTTGAGCCAATTGGAGATGCTGGCATCCTGTGTGTGAAACCAGATGCCGATTTTAAAATCTTGGAACAGATTCCCCAGAGATATGGTTAAGTTCCCTTCCATTCCCAGGGGCAGGGTGAGCAGCTGTCAGGCCTGGTGCAGAGGGGAGAGGATTCCCGTGGTTGAAGTAGGAGATGGGGGCACAACCCCTTCCCGCTCTGGGGCTCAGATAGGCAAACCCGGGGCAGTCTGGGGTAGACCAGGCCAGCATTGTCTGGGACCTTGCTCTTCCTCCATATATTATATATTTACAAGGCAAAGAGAGCAAAGAAACATTCATCTTGAGAAGAGAACCCCACATATGAGATTTGTAAGGTCCATGCTAGGAGCCCACCATAGCCTCAGCCTAGGATCACATTCCCTCCAGAGCTGCCTTACTTAACCAATCACATGCAGCTCACATTAAGGAGCTGAAAGTTGCTGACAGCAGGAGCTGGTCTTCTGCAGACACTCTTGTCCCCCTCCTCTAATATGCTAAGGAGCCAGGAACTGCGCCCTGGGGAGAGCAGAGCATGTTGGGAGGAGATTAATCCAACCCCCACCAGCAGGCTTGCTTTGCAAAGAGGCTTTTAAGGATATGTTTCTACTAGGGCCACTGTACCCAAGGATACCTCCCTGCTAGGGCCACTGTACCCAAGCCATCCTCAGTAACACATGGAGACCCCTCAGAGCTGACCTACACGGTGCTGGGCAAAGTGTGGACTGACCAGGAGTGGGAGCTCACAGCATGAGGTGCTGTGAGGAGCCCCATGAGGGGCCAAGTTCTTGACATGTGCTACTGCTCCCAACCATTATGCCCATTTTTAGAGAGGTCACTTCTGGCTGGTAGTAGAGTCAGAACTTGAACCTTGTGTCTGAGTCCAGATCCAGCTTCTTTTTTTTTTTAATACTGTTTTTGATAGAGAGACAGAGAGAAGGAGGAGGGCTCAGAGCAGTCTCCATAGTTGTATATCATCAGTTCTTGACATAGTTCCATTCCACACAGGTGGGCAGGTGTCACGAAGGGCAGGAACTGGGCATGGGGCCTTCCACATGGGAAGCTTGGGGCTAAACCGGGGGCCTCCCACATGGGAAGCTCACCCCAGCAAGAACCAAACTGGGGTCCTCCTTACACGGGAAACACACCCCAGTTCAGCATATGGGTCCGCATGGGCCAGGACCAGGATTCAGTCCTCGGGCCCCGGGGCTGCAAGGCAAGTGCTTAACCCGCTAAACCATCCCGGCATCCCCCAGATCTAGCTTCTTGCCTCCCCACAGGGTTCGCCACCACCCTGTTTTCCTCCATCCAAATTCCCAAACCTACACAGGGACCAAGAGGCAAGCAGCTAATCAGCCCTTAAGTGGGAGTGTGGGATTCCCCTGTGGTCTCTTAGGGTATTTTTGCTGACAAGGACCAGAGATTCATTGGGTCACTTCAGTGAGTGTGAATTATAGTAAGGGCACCCGGGAAAACTTGAGAAAATCAGGATTCATAATACAAGTGGGCCTTTCAGAGCCTAGAGTGGGGAAGTCATTCAGATCCAAGGCAGGTCTGGGGCCACAGCGCTAGGGGTTCATGTCTTTCCACTGAAGTGTCTCCTCTCTGCTATGGCTTATTAATTCCACTGTCCTTGCCTCTTTTTGCTTCTGCTTCTGCTCAGCTCTCTCCATTTCGCTCAGCTCTCATTCCTGAGAGAGTTTGGGTGGTCCTGTTAATCAGCATCATGGGATGATTAGAAAAGCCCCAAGACTGTGACTATTCCTATGAGTAGCACCGTGCACTAAGTGATGGTGATATTCATTGCTAGCTTTGATTGGGAAGAACTCTACTCTGTCTGCTTTTTTGTGTAAAAGGGGAGAATTTCTGACCCCATATCGGGGACAACAGGAAAACAAACAAACTGAGGCCCTGTCCTGTAAATATCTGGGTGTCCCTGAAGTGGGGCGAGTACAGGACAGGCTGACTAGGCATCCTGTTAAAGACGAAACAGAAAACAACAGCACTGTCCCATTTCAAACAGTACGTATGCTCAGCCTAGTCTCACTGGGCTAAAGGCAAGGTGTCAGTAAGCTGACTACACATCCTGTTTGAAATGGGACAGTACTGTTGTTTTCCATCCCATTTAAAATGGTACGTCTGGTCAGCCTATGTTTGGCTACACAAAGATATGAACAGAGAGAGGGTTCAGGCTGGCCAGAGCAGAGAGCATAGGGGGAGGTCTCTGAACGCCACTGGCTGCCCACCCCTTACTCTGCCTCTTCCTATTATTTTGATCAGACAACCTGAGCTCTGCCTGGGCTGCTTGTAAACACGGTGTCCTCCTGCCACTTTTCCTCTATTCATGACCACACACGAAGGCTTCTGTTGGAGGCCTCCTGGCCTGACACGGCCCACTGCCACCTGACAGGGTGTTGACAGAGGCCAGACAGGACCTTGAGAAGTCAAATACCCCCCCCCCCCACCCCCAGGGCCAAGCCCCCCCAGCCAGGGGCTGGGCCTCCTTTTCGGCTGCTGGCTCCCTGTGAGCATGTCATTACAACTGCAGGGGGGTTTCTCTGTTTCAGCCCAAGCCTCTGCCTTGCAGCTTCTCCCCAGTTTTTTCTTCTCCAGGATATCTGTGTGGTCTTGCTTACCCCCAGCCTTTTGCAACCACCTGGTGGGAGCCTATGTTTTCAGTAAATTTGTGTGGGGAGAAGGATGAGATGCAGGATGTCTAGAAGATGATACTGAACATTTTGAGGAGCCTTTCGAAGTCCTCACCCTATAATCTGTTTGGGAGCAGTGTGGCTTTCCTGGTAACTTCTTTGGTTCCCTCAGCCCAGCAGCAAGTAGCAGACACACGGCCAGTAATGAATCTCCTCCTTTCTCATGTGGCAGATCGAGGTGCATCAATTCTGCCACCTCCTCTAAGGACCTATAAAGGTCTTGGCTAAGTCCCCATCATTAGAAGGGGAACTCCCTCAGCCCACCTGACCAAGAAAAGAGAAAGAAGGAGTCCAAGGCTATGGTGCTTTTAGGGAGCAGAACTCCATTGGGTTTGCTGTTTTCTCTGGCAGTTCACATAGGGGTTTTCCTGCATCATGTCACCCACTTGTCACTGTGTCACTAGTGTTCTCACCTCTATCCTACATTCTAGGTGATATCTGGCTGGAAAAAAAAAGGGACAACTTTGACCTATTCTCTGGTCAAATTATAGGAGTTCTGGGATACTGGGATGGCTCAGTGGGTTGAATGCTCCCCTTACAGTCCTGAGGTCCAAGGATTGAACCCTGAACCCAGCCCATGGGGATCCATATGCTGAACTGTGAAATGCTTTCCATGTGGGAGGCCCCCAGCTTGGCTTCTGACCTGCCTGGCCCCATGCCCACTTGTGTGGCATGAAGCCATGTCAAAAACTGATGACGTACAACTATGGCAACTGCTCTGGGCCCTCCCTCTTCTCTCTGTCTGTCCCTCTCCCTGTGTCAAAAACAATCAAATAAATCTTTAAAAAGAAAAAATGGAATTATAGGAGTTAGAGGGAACCTTCTAGATCATCTAATCCTGTCACTCTCAGTGCTACACACATATACTACCTCAATGTCATTTGGCACACTTATAGAAAATATAGATTCCTGCTGCTGCTGCCAAGATTCTGGCCCAGTAGGTTTGAGTGGGCCCAGGAATCCGTATTTTCAAGCGCAGAGCACAGAGATTTGGGGGGCAGTGAAACTACACTGTATGATACTATAATGGTAGACACATGACATTGTCCTTTAACCCATGGAATATACAACGCCAAGAGTGACCCTAAAGTAGGCAATGGACTCTGGGTGATGCTAATGTGTCAGTGTGGGTTCACTGACTATAGCAAATGCACCACTCTGGTGGGAAATGTTGATAATAGTGTGGGGTCAGGGGCACCTCTGTACCTTCCTCCCAACTTTGCTGTGACCCTAAAACTGTTCTAAAAAAAACCTAAAATGTATTAAAAGAGAAAAAGCGGAGGGAAGAAGGCCGGCAAAGGACAGCGGTGATCTGCGCTGGCCGCGGCTTGGGTCTCGGCTGGACCCAGCTCCTTCTTCCTCACCAGGCAGGGGTGTCCCCGAGGGGCGGTCCCAGAGCAGGGCGGTGACTGTGGGCTGCTCCCAACAGGTGGCATGGAGGCGCTGATGATCCGGCTGGTGAACGGCTCGGGCCCGCACGAGGGCCGCGTGGAGGTGTACCACGACCGGCGCTGGGGCACCGTGTGCGATGACGGCTGGGACAAGAAGGATGGGGACGTGGTGTGCCGCATGCTGGGCTTCCGCGGCGCACAAGAAGTGGCCCGGACCGCCAGATTTGGACAAGGTAAGGCTCTCCAGAGGAAAAGGACACAGGGCGAGGGCCCAGGAATCCTAGACTGACCTCGCCAAAGCTCGGATCCCCTCAACAGCGATCCTGCCACGTGTCACTGGCCTCTCCCCAGATACTGCCTGCAAAGGGGAACTCCCTGTCTTCCAGGTCAGCCTGTCTGTCTTAGGCAGTTCTGATTGTTAGAACTTTCTTGCTTTGCCTACTCCACTGTGCTAAATGGCTGAAGGGTAAGGTGACCGGATTTTAACATTGGTAAAGCGGGACACCATTGACCAGGGGGGAGGGGGTTCTTGATGAAAAATTTGGTCTATCTCCTGCCGTTCCCTAGCTTGTCGTGTATTCTTTCCAAAAATCGGGACTTTTTAAAAATGCCGCGGGTCGCGGGACAAATTGTTAAAAATCGGGACTGTCCTGCCAAAAGCGGGACGTCTGGTCACCTTACTGAAGGGACTTGTGAGGAGGGGCCCATGTGTCCTTTCCAGATAGAGACACGGAGCCAGGTCACAACCAGACTGGCCATGGACCACTCCCCTTCTTGTGGTGGCCTTTCTCCCCCTCCCCACCACAGGCTGCTGCAATTCTTGCTCAGAATCTTGTCTCTTAGACCTCAGTCACTGTATGGACTGAATATTTGTATCTCCCTCAAATTCCTATGTTGAAACCCTCCCCCCATTGTGAGGCTATTAGGAGACCGGGCCTTGGAGAGGTGCTTCGGGCATGCGTGAGCCTTCGTGACCGGATTAGTGCCCTTGGAAAAGAGATTCCTAGGAGTCCCCTTACCCTCCTTCTGTGAGGATCCATGGAGAAGTCAGGAGTCTAAACCCAGAAGAGGGCCACCAGAACCAGACGGCGCTGGCGCCTTGAGCTGGGGCTTCCAGCCGTTAGAACTATGGGAAATAAATACCTGTTGTTGATAAGCCACCCAGTCCCTGGCGGTCTGTTATAGCAGCCCGAGTTAAGACCATCACACTAACTGAAAGTGACTTTCGGTGAAATCTGTTGTGACAGCCGGCAGAGAGCGGCCACTTGACCCCACACATACTGGCCTCTCTACTTAAAGGTCAGAGTGCACAGGGAGTTCAAAGGGTCCAGCCCCAAGGAGGGCAGCCCACTGGGACAGGGCACGTGCCCCCTTCTCCTTACAGTGTTAGACTGGATTTCAGCCTGTTACCTTCAAGAAAAATTGCCATTTGTTTGTTTGTTTGTGTAAGAAACAGAAACAGTAGGAACAGTCTTTGTGTTTCAGTGTTTGAGTCTAATGAGACTTATCCTAATAAGTGAAAATATAAACTTTTTTGGGGAAAAAAAAATCATAAACTGTTAGAGAAGCCAAAATAGGCCATTTAAATGTCATGGGCAACAATAGCCTAAAACTGAAACTTCTTGGCCCTTTTTCATTCCCTTTTGATTTTTATATCATATGACATGTGGAGGAGTTCTAAAATTGCCACTTGATTCTTTAAGCCAGTCAGTGGGAGGCTGGACTTGCTTCCATGTGCACATACAATTTGCATCACGATTTCCCCATTGTAGTCCAGTAATTCATATCATGTGATATTCAAGATCTTGAAAGGTGGGCAGGCCAGGTGTTATGAAGAAATGGGGACCTGGGGGGAGGGCGGGGGGACGGTCCCAACACAGCCGAGCCTTGGCCGGTGCCCTCTCGCCTAGCCCAGGCTGCCCTCCCTTCTTTCCATAGCAGTTTCTAGGCACTTCCCCTGGGCCAGAGCGGAGTGAACCTAGGGTCTGATCTCAACATGTTCAGTTTGGAGGTGGAGGCAGACATGTTTATAGATTCCAAGCAGCATCATGAGGGCTATCATGCCATGCAGCTATGGGGGCGGTGGGCAGGACTGTGCATCGGGTCCAGGTGCCCCTCTGACCACAGCCTCCTACCCCACTGGCGCCCCACTCTCAATCCCAGTGAGCTCACTCCTCAGCCTCACGGGGTCTCCCACGCCCTCTGCACCCACCTTCCTTGGCTCTGATGTGCTTCCTGCCTTGCCAGCCACTCTCAGCCACTCCCCTTCCCCTTCTCTGGTCCCCTTATCTCCCTGGGCCCTAACAGACTCCACCCAGGTCTACCTCTCTGGCATCCCTGGAATCTGTCCCCTCCTATTCTGACTGCTCTTGCTTTAGGAACAGGGTAGAGTAGTGGTTAGCAGCTCAGATTCAGGAGTCAATCCCAAGTTAGAATCCGTATTTGCCGCTTACTAGCTGGTGAGCTGGAGCAGACTTCTTAACCCCTCTAAGCTTCAGTCCTTCTTCTTTAAAAAAATAATTGCAAGGATTAGGCTTGGTTTCCTTAGCTTAGTCCCCAAGACCTTCCCACATCTGCCTTCCGCCCCGTCTCACCTTTCAGCTGTATGTATCCACAGGAGTTCTCTGAACTTGCTATTTCATGTCTCTTCTCTTCTATGCTGTGTCTTCGATCTGAAATGCCTTTCTCTCTTTCTTCATCTAGTTAAGTCCTATTCAGCTTTTTTTTTTTTGACAGAGAAAGAGAGAGAGACAGAGAGAAGGGGGAGGGCTCAGAGCAGTCTCCATAGTTGACAGCATTAGTTTTCCATATAGTTTCACTCCACAGGTGGGCACAGGGCTGCACAGGGCAGAAACTGGGCCAGGAGCCTCTCACATAGGCCTCCGGCAAGAACTGAACTGGGGGCACTCCCCAGCTCAGCATGTGGGTCCACATGGGCCGGGGCCGGGATTCGATCCTCGGTCCCTGGGGCTTCAAAGCGAGCGCTTAACCCGCTGAGCCATCCCAGCTTCCCTATTCAGCTTTTAAAAGCAGCTCAGCTATCACCTCCTGAGGGGAAATTTGCTAGCTCCTTCCACCCTCCTCTCCATCCCCAGCTCATTCTGTGCTCTGTGTGCTCCCAGAGCAGGTTATTTTGTGCAAATCGCTATCATAGCAACACTCACACTCTCTCATCTCTGATATATGTGTGACTATCTTGAGGGCTTTACCTTTATGGCTCCAAAACTCAGAACTCTGCCTGGGACATAATCAGTCCTACATAAACATGAGAGGGGGAAGGACAGTGGGGAGGGAGAAAGAGACTCCCGTGCTGGCCTAAACTGAATCCTCCTCAGTGTAGTACGAGCACAAGACACTGCCAATCCCTGGCTGCTCTTCCAGTGGTCTGGCACCATAACGTTTTTCCTAGACAGAGCTCATAATCAAATTATCAGTTTCCCTGGGAAAAAGCAAGGAAAGATTCAAATGAGAGAGACTTAAAGATGTTTTTTTTAAATTTAACGTCAGTCCAGGAGCTGTTGGAGAGGGGGCGAATGTGGATAGAGACGGTGGAGGGGTGATGGCTAGAGCGAGGTCTAGGAGGAGCTAGACAGGAGCAGAATCAAGCACGCTGGAACTAGGCTTGGACCTGCAAAGGAAATCTCCTTGTGAGACAGACAGATGGAACCGAGGTGAGGATGGGTAATAACACAGACAGACTTGCAGAGGGGGATGGGTGGTTGGACTTGGGAGTGTTCAGTTCTAATCACATCATTGTTACCGTTTTTTGCCCTTTTTTTTCTAAGATAAAATTCAAACACTGGAAGATAACTTAGTGCTAGATAACTCTGAAAACATGAAAGAGCCAGGTAGTAAATATTGTAGGTTTTATGGGCCTCTTACAACTACTCAATTCTGTAGCATGAAAGCAACCATAGACAAAACGTAATCAAATGGTGAGACTGTGTTCCAATAAAACTTTATTTAGAAATACAAAGGGGAAGCCGGGATGGCTCAGTGGGTTAAGCGCTCACTTTGCAGCGCCGGGGACTGGGGATCGAGTCCCGGCCCAGGCCCCTGTCTGTGCGGACCCATGTGCTGAACTGGGAGCTCCCCCAGTTCAGTTCTCTCTCTGTCTCTGTATCTCTCTCTCTCTCTGTCAAAAACAATAAAAAAGAAAAAAAAAAAAGAAAAAGAAATACAGGGAGTAGGCTGCATTGGCCCAGAGTTTGCCACCTCCCAGCTCAGCGTACGTGCCATGTACGGTGTACTGTGGTTCTATAAGGACCAAGGACTGGACTGGCTGAACATGAGAGACCTCGGTCATGGTCTGTCCCCCTTAATAATTATGGGACAAGTCACTTCATCTTTCTGGGGCCTCAATTTTCCTATTTCTTAAATATCTGTTTGATAGCTGTCCTGCTGGAGGCCTATAGGATTCAGTGCAACTTATTCCTTCTTTTAATATTACTCTAAATAAACATACAGAAGTAATACTCTGCTAGAGTGTTACCAGCCCATAAAAAAGGGGTGTTCCTTTTGCCAGACCCTGTACAGAAGCTCACACGTTAGCTCCATGAAGCAAAGATTTTTGTCATTGTTGATTTATCTTTTTCTGTTCAATGACGTAGTCCAAACATCCAGAATTGTGCTGAGCAAGGAGCAGGCCCTTAAATATTTGTAGGCTGACCAGACATCCCATTTGCAACAGGACAGAAAACAACAGCACTGTCCTGTTTCAAAGAGTATGTATGGCCAGCCTAGTCTCACTGAGCTAAGTTCAAGGTGTCAGTAGGCTGACCATACGTACCATTTGAAACGGGACAGTGCTGTTGTTTTTTTCTGTTCCGTTTCAAATGGGATGTCTGGCCAGCCTATATTTATTGAATGAGTGAATAAGGATAAAATAAAATCTCCACTGATTCATCTCAATAACATCACCTTCAAACTTCCCCCAGTGTTTAAAGTGTCAGAGGCCCTGGCCTCTAGTCCCCGTTTTGCCTCTCCAAGGGGACAATGCAGCCCCTTTGCTCCGTTTTTCTGAACCGTAGAGCAGGAAGCAGAATATGTACCCTGCTTCGCTGACTTTGTTAGGGAGCTCAAAGAGGGAGCTGGTGTGGGAGCGCAGACCAGATGGAGGGCAGGCCTTCTCCTGAAGATCTTAAAATGCAGGCTCTGACTCAGGTCTGGGAGGGCCCAAGACCCTGCATTTCTGACAAGCTCCCGGGTGATGCGGCCACTCCTGGTCCTCAGGTTAGCGGAGGTAATCAGAGGTTAGTTGGAACTAAAGTGGTGATTGGTACCTGGAGTCCTGGGAGTTCTTGCCTGTCTGATATGGCGAGGCACAGTGATGGTTTGCGGGCTCATTGGCTCTTTGCCTCAAGGCTGTGTAGTAACTGCAGATATTGAGTGCTGCCAATTTAATGACCCTCCTCTCCTTCTATTGTTTCGTCCATGACGGGAAGTTAGCCAAGACTGGCTAACCACCAACTGGAGTGCTGAGCTTCATGATCCTCTATTCACGTTTGGGCTGGTAACCTTGGGCCTGTTCTGTATTCATCAGTCCCCTTTATTTACTTCTTTGTTTTGTTTTGGGTGTGTGTGTGTGTATGTGTGTATGTGACTAATCCCACAGAGCTTTTGGACCTACAGTTTTTTCCTGAGTAATTTGTAAACTGATGTGTTTTCCAGAAGATGTTTAATCTGCGAATTATTGCTCATCCTCAAAGGGTTTATTGTATAAGAGGTATGGGGTATCCAGCCAGGGCAGAGGTTCTGGTACAGAAACAGCATCCAAGACAGCGGAAGGAGGCCTCATCCCCCCATCTCTGCCCCCGAATTCACTGCTCGGCAGTCCCATAGCAACAGATGCTACAGATCTCTGCATAACAAAAATATTAGTTCATGTGGTTGATTCAGCAGGAAGGAAAATGGTTTAGATGTTCCCTTGATCTTTGTAAAGGATTTCTCCCATGTAGCATGAGTGAGTGACCATTTTAAAGGTTTTAACACTTAGTGCTTAGTTCCTCTCCAAGGAGAAATTGTCTGGCTGTTGAGAGATGGGATGGAGAGGAGGCAGGGCTAGCATCAAAATATAGGGACTGTTTATTACCACATTTAACTCACTCAGGTTGTCACAGCCAGGAATGTTGAAACAGTTTCTGACCATTAGTCACATGCATTTTGGTACCGGCTCATAGACCTAACAAGTTAGGGTGCTGGAGTGACCAACCATCCCAGTTTATCTAGAACTTAACCTTTTATAATATCAAAAGTCTCACATCCCAGGATTCCCCTCCAGTTTTGAAAAGAAAATGCTCCCCCAGATGGGGCTGGGAGTTGAATCAAGGTCTGTCCTACTTACCACAAATGCCTCCTCTTACTGCTGAACCAGTGCTCCTTATATCAATGAGTAACCACTTGGTTAAAAGGTAGATTCTGGTTCCGTAGGTCCTGGGTGGAACCTGAGGTTCTGCATTTCTTTCTTTCTTTCTTTCTTTCTTTCTTTCTTTTTAATTGTTCTTGACAGAGAGAGACAGAGAGAAGGGGGAGGCCCAGAGCAGTATCCACAGTTGCACATCATTAGTTGTCTATGTAGTTTCACTCCACAGGTGGGCACAGGGCCACGCAGGGCAGGAACTGGGCCAGGGGCATCCCACATGGGACGCACGCCTGGGGCTGCAGCTGAACTGGGGACCTCCCACACAGGAAGCTTGTCCCAGTGAGAACTGAACTGGTGGCACTCCCAGGTCAGCCTATGGGTCTGCATGGGCCGGGGCTGGGATTTGATCCTCCGACCCCAGGGCTGTAACATGAGTGCTCAACCCATGGAGCCATCACGGCATCCCCTGCATTTCTAACAAGCTCTGAGTGATGCCCAGGCTGCTGGGCCGGGAACACACTTTGAGTAGCAAAGCTCTAAATGTTGCTTCATGGAAGCTCTGAAGCTCAGTCATCTTTCCAGAGGGTTCCCAAGTGGGCTCCCACCATCTGGAGCTTGATATGGCCATCAGCTCAGAGAAGCCATAAGAACCACAGGTGATGGTCCTGCCAGTTCATCAGTGGGTCCCAGGTGACTTCTAACACAGCCCACTCCCCTCTCCACTGACCCTTCTGACCTCAGACAAGTTCTCTCCATTCCCTCTTAGAGCCTCGCTCAGCTGCCCTATTGCCCTGCATTTATTGAGGGACCTCAATGCCAAGTTTATGTCTTTCAAGGCTCAGGTACAACAATCCTGAGAAAGCCATCTGAAGGCTCCCCTGCCTGAACACCTTCAGATTGGCAGGCTGGTCCCCTTAAGAACTTGATGAACAGGGCTGGCTGTAGGCAAAACTCAAATTGATTGTCTTAGGGACCTTGTATTTTGGGTTCTGACTTAATTATTAGGGTTAGAAATGCTTCTTCTGCTTGTCATTAGATATAAGTATGGTGATAATGTTAAATTCTGGGGTCCCCTGACATTCTAGCACCACTGTTCTGGATCTATAGAGTGGGAACCATCTGGTTTAAACTGCAAAAGATTGGAGGTAATGTTGGCACTGACCTTCTTGGCTATGGGGCACTGGATCTGTCTAATCCAGGATCTGACACTATCCCTCTGATTCAGCCCTGCCTGTATATATCAACAAATCCCACACTATGTCGTGTCTCAAGCGTTATGCAGTAGGTATCTCATATAAAATGTGGGCCTTGAGGTGGTAAGACTTGGGCTTGAGTTCAGATGCCACTAACAAGCTGAGCAACCTTGCACCGATTGCTTTCTGACCCTCAGTTTTTCCATCTCAAAAATGGATTTATTAATACCTATCTCATAGCACCATGGTGAGATTGGAGGAAGATCCTCTGTGTAAGATGCCTGACACATAGGAGATACTCAATACATACTGGCATCACCACTATCAATTATTGTTATTCTGTCCTCACTAAACTGAACCTAGAAAATGAGTGGTCTTGGTGGGGTGGAGAGGGCAGATCGGAGCCACTGGATTTGAGCATTGCCGGCACAGCCTGCGGCAGCCTGGTCAAAGACAGAGACAGCAATGTTCAGGTCCTCTGCTGTCCTGCTCTCCTGTGTATCTGCTAAGAGACCATGTTGACTTGTCTCCACAGGCACAGGGAGGATTTGGATGGATGATGTCGCGTGCAAGGGCACAGAGGATACCATCTTTCGCTGCGCCTTCTCCAAATGGGGGGTGACAAACTGCGGACATGCTGAGGATGCTGGGGTGACATGCAACAGACACTGAAGTGGGCACAGCCAACGTCCCGGCCCTACTGCCCAGCCTCCTGGTATTCCTGGGGTGGGGCTGTGACTTGGGGCTTCCCTGACTATGCCTCTTCCCTGCCCAGCCCAGCAGCTCCCTGTTCCACTGTCCCTATCCCAGGACCATGGGGGCCTGTTGTCATTCTCCTCTTGGACATCTGCTCCGAAGTATAACTCTGGGATCTACTGCCTGTCACTCCCTTCCACTAGAGTTCCCACATGTGGAGCCCTGGTCAACTGGATCGCCATTTTTGCCCAGCCTCCTAAACACCATGCATCAGGTCTCAATGTCCATGTCCCCTTTGGTTTGTCAGTTACAGGTGAATGCTGAGAATATGTTGAAGATAAATACCACTGTGGAGATGAGAGGGAGGTATAACAGATCATTCACATTTTAGATAATTCCCAAACCTTCCTTAGATCAGGAGTTTTGACATCTTCTTTCCCAGCAAGAGACAATACTGAAGGTTTATTGCTCCCTCTTTACTCTGCCTCTGCACACTTTTGTGTTTGGGGAAGTGACCTGGAGGAGAAGCCAGCTAGCTGTAGGAGGGAGAAGGGAATGCAAGTCCCCTGCAGGAATTAATCTGGATTTGGAGAAGGGGAGCGAAACCAACGTTTATGGAATGACTGCCATGTGTGCTCCAGAGCCTCTTCAGTGCTAACTTCATTTATCCGCTTTGTGGCATTTCTACAAGGCAGGCTAGCTTAGGCAAGGAAGACCTTATGTCCAGGTAGCACTCCACAGGTCCGTTCATCTGGCTTCCGAGTCGTAACGTTGAGAGTGGCTAGGCCATTGTCTCCACCTGAACCTTAGCGTGCCTTTGCCAGGTTGGAGCAAGAAGCTCAGGCACAAGACCTGTGCACCTAGAAGGCTACATATTCCCAAAGCTATGGGATGTGACTGCACGGTCAGACATGTCCCACTTCTAGTCTAACCATTCACACAGGAGGACAAGTGGTTGGGAAGGTGACATAGGGGCTGTCAGGGTTAAACCGAGACCAACACTCAGCCACCTGGCAGTCAGGGTAAAAGCCTAGCCTCTGTGTCTTAGAGCTGTTTGGAGATGATGATATTGAACCTTCCACACCTCTTTGGGTGTGATCCTGTGGTCAGGAGAACACATGTCCTGATGGGTCCTATAGGCATAGAAAGAATGGGACTCCTTATAATCTCGGGGGGAAGAAAGGGCCTCTGCAAGTCCTCAATCTGTACCCCTTTCCTAGTGATGGGAATCATATTCTGCTTTTGACACAGAGATGCATTTTCTGCTTTTTACACAGAGATGCATTTTCTGCTTTTGCCATCTACCTGTTCAAGAACTAGGAGAGCTATTAATACATGGTAGTGAGAGAGAAAAGACCCACTTCACTTGGGAAAGTCACAGACTCACAGTCAGGCCTTGGATACACAGTCACCTGTTATATTGGGTGAGCATCAGCCTGCTTGGGGAAGGTGGCATCTGGACCCTCCGGGTGTGGGACTAGCGAAGTTCCTGGCTGACAACTAAACCAATATGTGCTATTGGTTGTTCTTTGCCTACAATATGCTTGTTATTCATTAATGTCCTAATGATCAGAGACTCTCCTTCTGACCAATTGCTGTTTACATAACACGCATGTACTCATGCATTTTTTTCCCAGGGCCAATATATGTATGCATATATAAACTTGGCACTGTTTACTGCATATCTCAGCACATTGCACAGTTTGCATTAAGAAAATTACTATAGGTGGAAAGATATCACTTTAAAGGAAATAGATTCCCAAGTTATTAATAGTTCTGGCAAAGAACCAGTTAGACTACCAATGAAAACCTGCATAACATTCTTGGCCTTTTCTTTTGGGAAAACACAAGGCTTGTCTTATAGCAAATAAAAATGATGGTGATAAGTGTTCGAAGTTTAAAATAAAAGTCTACTAGTTTACATACCTACTTAAGAGGACTGGAAATCACCGTGGACCTGTATTTCAGGGACATAAAGCACATTAGGCTTGGCCTAAAATACACCAGCCCTTTTGTAAGAAAGAATTTCAATAAAGTGAAAAACATGTTGCTGACAAGCTTTGCATCACCTTTCTCATGAAAATGCAGGGAACATGGGATCATGTCTCAGTGGGGGCTGTTGTACATTGGGCAGCATAGGAGAAGCTGCCTTAATACTTCTGGAGGACAATAAATAGCACAGCCCAAGAACATGGTGGAAGGTGATGGGTCAAGCCTCGTTTGATCACCTAAAGAGAGCATCCCAAGCAACCGGACAGCAATCAAGGCCCAGCTTATAAGAGAATTGCTTTTGAAGTCAATAAAGGCAAAAACACCTGTCTATTTCTTTACATCTCCAGAGTGTTTACTGAGGGATATGCTTCCAACTGGAGTTCTATTCACACATAAGAAGATCATCCAGAGTTAGGTACAAGATCTGTGGAGTCACTGGGCCTCATCAGCTAATGGGAGGCAGGAGCACCCAAGTTCAGGACCTACGCAGTGCATGGGAATGGCTCAGGCCACTGCAGAGTCCTGGCCACATGCACCTAGCTCGGACCTCTGGGAATACCGGATGGCCTCCAGTTTGCAGTGGGTCATGATAATTCACTAAAGGAAGTCAGCAGAGGAAAGTTAACTTCCGGAAATCCACAGAGGAAAAGGCATCCTGTCTTTCTCCTCTAAAAAGCCTGGGGATATCCACCCCCAAATCACTGTGGTTTCTATTTGTATACAGTCCCCATGGAGAAGGGCAGTAGCCTCTTTTCCTGCCTTCTCTAACATATACAAGACACTGCTCATGCCCTCATCTCAAATGCCTGTGAGGATCAAGTTTGGGGGCCTATAGGTGCTATAGTTAAATCACCCATCATAGTGGACTTGATACGTGGAAAGGCATTAGGACTTTCTCCACCATAGGTGCCCCTTAGTTTCTTCAGCCACATTGTTTTATTTTGTAAAAAGATTAATTTTATTGTTTTGAGAGAAGGAAAGAGAGAGAGAAGAAGAGAGGGCCCAGAGCAGTCTCCATAGTTGGCCATCGTTAGTTGTGATATAGTTTCATTCCATACAGGTGGATGTGCGGTGGGAACTGAACTGGGGCCCCCTCCCATGGGAGGCAAGAACCTTCACCACCATCACAGCGGTTGCCAGTTGTGCCCCAGTTCAGCACATGGGTTTGCATGGACCGGGGTCAAGACCCAATCCCCAGACCTTGCGATTGCAAGGCCAGTGCTCAACCTGTTGAGCTACCCTGGCATTACCCAGCCAGATCGTTTTATAATAGTTGTTCTAACATTTCTATAGAATGTCAAGTGTATGAATCACTTGTCTCTCCTTTCAGTTCTTCGTAGACTAACCCTCTCCTTTCCCTCCTCTTCCTCCCCGTCTCCTCCGCCTTTAGCTTTTTGGAGCTGAGATGGGGTTCTGACTGGACTTCTGTCATTTATTTCTCTCCACCAGCCTGGCCCTCAATTAGAACAAGCTAAGGAGCTTTCAAGGACTTCTAGTCCCCTGGGTAATTCTTCCCTCTCTGGAGGGACGTTGAACAATTCCCAGCTCTGTGGTCACGGTGCTTCCTCAGAAGTCATCCTAGCTGGTCTCACGTGGTTCATGTCGATGGTGTTCAGCCGACAACTCAAGGGAACCCTATGCATTTTTCTGGAACATTCTCTGTGTAGCTCCCTACTTTCAGATACTGTGCCCTGCAAATTCTAGCCACCTTGGCGTCCCCTCTCTCCAGTCTTGGTCTCCTCACCTTGGTGAGATGGCCGGACTCTGGGCTTCCCTCATTGTGCCACAGTTAGACAGAAAGCCGGTCCTGGGTGTGCTTGTCTCACTTGTTGCCTCTTCTCAGGGACCACTGTCTGGTGCTACCTATTGTTCAATGTCTGAAATTATATGTTTCACGTATTTTGGACAATTTTCTAATTATGAGAAAAGGAGGATAATTCTGGTAAATACTACCTCCTGGCCTGAAGCAAAGTCCTTCCTGTGGGCATTTTCTCGTTAGAATAATAAAACAAGAGCCTTTATTGCTTAAATAATGACACCACCTGAGGATATGGCAGAGACTAGCTCTAGAAAGAGGACCTTTTTTTCTCTTTATTTTTTTCACTTTTAAAAAATAATTACCTCTTATATTTACTAATATAATTACTCCTTCTGGTGTTTTTTTTTTTATTTTTTATTTCTTCCTGTGGAATTATGTTTCTCTGTGTATATTTTACTTTGGTATAAAGAACTTTTTTTGAGCACTTCTTGTAGTGCATATCTGCTGGATAAAAATTGTTTAAGCTTTTTATCTCCTGAAAATTTTTTTATTTCACCTTCATCTTTGAAGAATAATTTTTGCTGGATATGTAATTCAAATTTGACAGTTTTTATCTTTCTTTCAGTGGCTAAGATGGCATTCCATTGTTTTCTGTCCTTTATTATTTCTGATAAGGAGTTATATATTATTTTATTATCATTCCACTGTATGTAGTGTTTCTGTTTTCTCTGGATAACTTCAAAATTGTCTTTTTATCTTTAATTTGTAGTACTTTGACTATGATATGGCTAGCTGGTGTTTGTTTCTTTTATTAATCCTATTTGGTATTCTGTGAGCTTCTTGGATATGAAGATGTCATCTTCCATAAATTTTGGAAAATTGTTTGCCATTATCCTCTCATATATTTTTTCTGCTCACTTTCCCTTTTCTTCTCCTCCAGGGCCTCCGATTATTTATGTTAGATGGTTTGCTATTGCCCCACACATAGCAAATCCTCTGTTCCAGTTTTGTACTATTTAATTCTTTCTGTTTCTTTTTAGATACTTTCTATTTCTGTGTTTCCAAGTCACAAATTCCATTCCCTGCTATATCCAGTCACCTGATAATCCCTTAAAGCAAAGTCCTCATCTTTCACATTTCATTTCTAGCTTTCTGGAATGAGCATCTTCATGTGGGGAGGGGACTTCTCCCTCACATTCTCTCCCAGCCCCCACCCACTCAGACTCCTCTCCAAAGTCAGACCCAAGGCTCTCACTTGTTTCTCCTTAGTGCTGGCTAAATTAAGCTAAAGATGAGCAACAGGGAAATAATATCAGAAAAATATAAATAGCTTCAAAACAGACAAATTCCCAAAACAGAAGTTTTAGACCCTTCAGTAACTACTCAAGCTGTGTACCAAAGAACTGGAAAAAATTTACTGGCTCTTTGCCTGACCCCTCCCCTCTCAGTCCCACCTATGTCTGCACCATGGCTGTTTTCTTATTTCCCATCTTGTGTTCTCAACAAGTAGAAAAGAATATGTACTGATTGTTGTCCACTAGGGCTCCAGCCATGAGAATGCATTCTGGGTCTCAGGGACAGATGTCATCCTTCTGCAATTGACTGATGCAGATGAGTTTTAATGGGCACAGTAAATCACCTTTCTCTCTGTGTGGAAATCCATATCCAAGCCCCACTGGGAAATGGGTTTTTTGTTTTAAGATTTATTTTATTGTTTTTGACAGAATCAGAGAGAGACAGAGACAGAGAGAAGGGGGAGGTCCCAGAGCAGTCTCCATAGTTGTACATCATCAGTTTTCAACATGGTTTTGTTCCGCACAGGTGGGCAGGGGGCCGCACAGGGCAGGAATAGGGCTGGGGTCCTCCTGAATGGGAGGCATGCCTTCTCGAGCCAGGGGCCAAATGTGTGTGTGTGTGGGGGGGGCATCAAGATCGAAATGGAGACCTCCTACATGAGAAGCACACCCCAGTTCAGCTTATGGGTCTGCACGGACAAGGGCTGGGATTTGATCCTCAGTCCCCAGGGCTGCAAAGCAAGTGCTCAACCCGCTGAGCCATCCCGGCTTGCCCGGAAATGGTTTTGACAAAGCTCTTGCCTTTCTTTCATTGTATGGTCATTTAACAAGTGTTACCAAGTGTTTACCATGTACAGGCACCATAGTTGAAACAGGGGATATAGCAGTGGATCAGACTGACTTGGTCTCTACCCTCATGAAGCTTACATTCTAGCTCTTATCCTTTTTCACAGGGTTTCAGTATAGCATTAAGCACACAAGAACAATAATATACAAAAGGAAATACACAGGTGAGGGGGAAAATGGGCAGTGACGACTTGTCAACCCTCTTATGCAAAACACAAATAACTCAGTTGTTTAAAAAAATTTTATACCCCATCTTCATTGCTAGTAAGTTAACAATAGCACCGGTGGCTCTGATTTTACGTATAATCAACAATAGAAAATGGGAAATGCTTTTTCCTCTGTGAGCTTTTCTTGTTTACTTGAGGTTTCTGTAAGCCTCACCCCAGCAAGGCGTCTTCCTGGAGCATCAGCTGGATCTAGTCTGAAGTTTTCCCAACACTGTGAAACCAGCCTTATCACGTTCTCTTGGAGACGCACACTCCACCAGCCAGCAACCCCCCCAAGCTCTGCAGGGCCCCTCCTTTAGCTTTCTGCCTTGGTTTTCTTGGTTCTTTCAACTATGGGGAATCTCAGTTGCTTCCTATAGTTGCTACCACTGTGATGTCATGGAGTTCCCCTTTTGCCATTTCAGTTATCCAGTTAACAGTTTTTTATGTTGAAAAAAAAATTTTTTTCCCTCTCAAATAGCTAGTATGGTTCTGCCTTCTGGCTAGACTCTGACTGATGCAGGGTTGAGGCTTATCAAATGATTGCTGGGGACTCCCTTCAAAGATAGCCACCAAAGGCCACCAGTTCTTCTAGAATAAGTCACATTTTACAATACTTTAATAAACAAGCAAAACTCCCAAGGTTTGGGGGAAAAAAATCAGTAAGTAAAATTGGCTCTACTTTTATTAAAATAAAAGATAAATGGAAATTTAGTAAGTACTTGTGACTGAGTCATACGCCTTAAAAAGGTACTGTATGAATAAGGAAGGTGACCCTCAGAAAGAATAATAAGTAACCCAGGGTGATCCAACCAGTAAGTGGCAAAATTGAGGCTGAAGCTCAGATCTAAACTTAAGCTGTACCATGTTGCCTCTACAAGCTGGATGGCAGGAATCCATTTCTACTCAGACTAAAGAGAATAAATTAGTTCAAACTGAGTGCATACGGTATAGTTCTAGAACATAGGAAAGAGGGTATTAAAAAATAAAGAAAGCAGCATTCTTTGCCTCCAGGAAGTTCTCAATCTAGTGGGAAAGACAAGATTATGACAATGTGGTATTAATTAGTGCAACCCAGAGGAATGGAATAAATTACAGTGGGGTAAGGACTAAATTTTCTATGGTTGGTGTTATGAACAGTGACCCTGGACAAACGTCATTACAGATCTTCTTTAGCAATTAGTCAGTCACTGACTCTGCTTTGGAATATCAAGAATGTGGGCCCTTCCCCCTCCCCCCAAATGAGAAAGGAAACTATATATATTGAATATCTAATATTTGCCAGACCCTGTGCTAGGTGCTTCACTTATTCTGCCTTACTAAATCCTCACAGTTATCATACAAGGAATAAATGATTCGTAGTAGTCCCATTTTACAGATGTAAAAATTGAAGCTCGGAAGAGTTAAGTAGCTTGCCTGAGGTCATGTAGCTACTAAGGGGTAGTGTTGGGATATAAGCCCATGTCTGGACTAAGGTCGTGGTCATAGGCATGGAGATAAGGGGTCAGACTTGAAAGATTTAGGTAGTGATTACTTACCCATGATGCTTCTCACTCTCCACAAGGTGAAATGAGAGATTGGAAGTTTATAAACATACCACCTTGTGCCTCATCTGGGCCTTGAACATACTGATGATGTTTACACATCATGTTTGTCACAAAGAAATGAGATAGGAATCCCTTAGGATAAGAAAATTAGATTCATGTTCTCATGGACATTTGTGTTACCATGTCAGAAGGCAGAAGCCCTATCCTGCTCTTCAGTGCTTTCTAGCAAATCAGGTAATATCTAACAGCCTTGGCTGTGTCCCACTCTTACTTATAGCCTATCATGTACACACCCCAAATGCAGGTATAGCCATGTGCCACATAACGACGTTTAGATCAACGACTGACTGCGTATGTAACAATGGTCCCATAAAATTATCACGGAGCTGAAAAATCCCTATTGCTTATTGACATCCTAGCCATTCTAATATCATAGTGCAACTCGTTACTCACATGTTTGTGGTTATGCTGGTATAAACAAACCTACTGTGTTGCCATAAAATTATAGCACACACAATTATCTATAGAACATAATACTTAATGATAATAAATGTCTTGGTTACTGGTTTATATATTAGCTGTACTATATTTTTATTATTATTTCAGAGTGTACTCTTTTTACTTATTAAAAAAGTTTGTTATGAAACAGTATGCCTGTTACACCTGCGGCAGCCTCATACATCTAGTGTTAACTCATTTCTTGAATGCATCATTTTCTCTTGTGCTTGACTTAATCCTGTGTTGTTCTGTTCATCATGGCCCCTAAGTGTACAAAATCCTCTGCTTATGTTGTCAGTAAGAGGCCATGTCATGTGATTGAACTGAAAGCAAATTAAAAGTGATTAAGAACAATGAAGGTGGGGGGAAGCTGGGATGACTCGAAGGGTTAAGCGCTTGCTTTGCAGCTCTGGAGCCCCAGGATCGAATCCTGGCCCCAGCCCATGCAGACCCATATGCTGAACTGGGGTGTGCCCTCAGCTCAGTTCTTGCGGGGGCCTATGCGGGAGGCTCCTGGCCCAGTTCCTGCCCTGCGCAGCCCCGTGCCCACCTGTGGAGTGAAACTATATGGAAAACTAATGCCATCAACTATGGAGACTGCTCTGGGCCCTCCTCCTTCTCTCTGGCTCTCTCTGTCTGTCTCTCTCTGTCAAAAACAATAAAAATAAGTCTTAAAAAAA
>PVKE010016665.1:0-31734 GCA_004027555.1 Craseonycteris thonglongyai | reverse complement strand
TAAGTTGTCTGCGATAACTACCGATGGGGCACCAGCAATGGTTGGTCAAAACAAAGGATTGATTGCCCTTTGCAGGAAAGATGAATCATTTTCAAACTTTATGTCCTACCACTGTATTATCCATCAGGAAGCTTTGTGTTGTAAACTACTGCCCTTTGAACATGTTATGAAAATAGTCACAAAGATAATCAACTCTATTCGAGCAGCTCCATTGCAACACTGACTTTTCAAGGCCCTGTTAGAAGATACTGAAGATAAAGAACATGATCTCATCCTGCATACTGAAGTACGTTGGCTCAGTAAAGGTAAAGTTCTTACAAGATTTGTGAACTTAATGGAAGAAATAAAAACATTTATACATGATAAAAATGAAAATTAGGATAAACTAACAGACTCTTGCTGGCTGGTGGATTTGGGTTTTCTTGCTGACACCATGGAAAAATTAGATTCTTTCAATTTGGAGTTGCAGGGAAAAGACAAAAATAGAGCTGAAATGATAAGCTCTGTAAACGCATTTAAAGCAAAATTGACTTTGTTGATATCACATCTGCATATCAAGTCTCTCGTGCACGTCCCATATATGAGGAAAATGCTAGGTAACAATGAATTAAACGTGTTATTATTTATTGAGACCCTGCAAGTGCTTCAAAAACAGTTTGAAGAGAGCTTTCTGCAGTTTACAAATATCGAGCCAATTGTCTCCTTCTGTATCAATCCTTTTACTTGCCAAATAAATGTAATAGAACTAGCCGCATGTATTGCAGACCTTTTTCAGGGGAAAGCAGAAGAACTAGAGTTAGAAATTTTGAACCTTAAGAATGATATTTTGCTAAAATCCTTAATATCAGAGGACTTATGGAACATAGTCGACAAAGAAAGGTTCCCATTTTTAAAAAAAAGCAGCATATAAAATCAAATCGTTTTTCGGGTCAACGTATTTATGCGAATCTTTGTTTTCAAACATGAATTTAACAAAATCACGATATAGATCTCGACTTACTGCTGAGCATCTTAATAATTGTTTGCTAACAGGGTTGTCGTCATACTCTCCTAATTACGAGGCACTGGCCAATGAAATGCAATGCCAAAGATCACACTGACAGATTGGGTTTTTTTATGTTTTCTTTTATGTTTTTTTAAATGATTTTATTATACGTGTGTTTTTTATTTACTTTGTATTACGTTTTGTATATATATTTCTTTGTGTGTATATAATTTGTACAATAAATTTATTATTTTAAAATTATTTTTGTTTATTATTTTTTATTCTTGTTCAATAATAAATATCCTTAGAAACAGCTGGTGCCCACCGCCCTACCGATACTTTAGAATGCACCCTAGGGTATAAAAAGGTTGGGAACCCCTGCCTTAGAGAATCATCACATTTGAAAACACAGAGAAAATCCAGAGCACGGCGGCAGCTTTCTGTTAACCAAACTCGTAGACCATAATTATAATAAACTAAAAAACTTAGTACCATCTTAAAAAATAGACCTGAGTAATATAACTATTGTGCATACAAATCAATACAGAAGCATGAGTTCATCATATGGTTGATTAGTGAACTTGGAATCAAAAGAAGATGAATTAGTTGTGGGGCTTGTGTTAAAAAACCATACCCAGCAAGGGTCAATGGACCAGTGATCCATATTTTTGCACTAGGGCACCCTGTCCCTGGAAACAATGCTGTAGACAGATCAGCAAATATTGTTATTCTTGATCCTCTTTTATAGATGGCAAGCAGGTCAACTCTTACCCATTAACACATTTCTTTCTTTAGACAAGTTCAATGCAAACACTCATGTATGTAGCAATGAAAATTCAGTTGTGTCTCCTTGGAGTTCCACCCAGATTTCAGAATTTTGAGTGTTTACAATTTTGTGGGTTATTTCTAGAGACAATTGATCATGTGCCACGTGTTTTAATTTTTTCCTTATTTCAATTTTAAAAGGTAAATTAAGTTCATTTTGAGAAATAACTTATTGTTGGTCCAACATACTACTTACATGAATTTTTCACATACTCCTTGTAGATTATTTCTTTTAATTATTTCAGACGATAATCTTTCTTATTAGGCAGTCTAATTACAATCTAGTGGATATTATTTCGAGTTAAAAGCCCTGAAGACAGAAATGTGTTCTTGGGAAAGTTAATCTCAGTTTCTTTATCTATCTCAGAATGTTGTTTTGAAGATAAAATGAGGTATTATCAATGCATGTGAACTGATTAACATGGTACTTGGCATACAATAATTCTTTTATTACTTACATTATTAGTCCCAACGCTAGACTTTTGTGTAGTTTTAAAAATTAGATTTGGGTTTTTCCCAAATATTTGTTAGGAATCTCCCTACAAATCATCAAGAAGCTATTTATTATTTTACTAGTAAAGACAATCAACAATTAAGTAATGTTTCATATAATATGGAATTTAGAGCTAGGATTATAAAGTGTTCTGAAGAAAAATAAAGGAAGGTAATTGGATAAAGAGTAATGGGTATGCTAATTTGATAGGATGGTCAAAGAAGTTTTCCCTCAGGAGATGGCATTGGAACAAAGATATGAATGAAATGAGGGAAGGAATTGGACTACATGACTGTCTCATTCATCAGGTGAATGAGTGCTTGTTAGCTGCATCCTTTTGTTTCTTAGTCACACTTCTTTGTATGGGTAGTGAACTATTTATATTTATATGACTTGGGATGTCAAACAGATCTTACAGTCCGGGAAGGAAGTGCCTGGG
This sequence comes from Craseonycteris thonglongyai, assembly GCA_004027555.1. Taxonomy (NCBI): domain Eukaryota; kingdom Metazoa; phylum Chordata; class Mammalia; order Chiroptera; family Craseonycteridae; genus Craseonycteris; species Craseonycteris thonglongyai. The sequence goes on along the minus strand of PVKE010016665.1, from coordinate 28,992 downwards.
CATCCCATATCCTTTAAACAGATTTTAGTGATGACACATTTCCCTTTACTAACTTAGTACTTCTCAAATGGTTTGTCAGTTCTGTAAATGAACTTAGTATTAGAAGTCCTTTGAAGAGAAAGGTATTTGGAAGAACCTATCAGAGGAAAGCAGCAACCATATGGAAGGAAGAATCTTGGAGTCAAGAGAATTGGGTTTGAATTCCAGTTCATCACTGGCTGTGTGGACTTGCAGTGTTCCCTAATTTTACCGAAACTGTATCTATAAAATGGGGATGACAGTGTTTAATTCAACATAATTGTTATCCAGGTTAAATGAAGTAACTGATATGCTGAAAATGCTTAGTATAAGAAATCAGTAAATGTTAGTTTACTTTGAGTTTAGAATATCCTTAAAGATAATGGGCTGAGGTTGGTTCTCTATGTAAAAGATTTCTTAAGCACATTACACTATACTAAAAAGTAGAAATAAGAAATGTATGTCGGGGAAGCTTTGCAGCCCTGGAGCCAGAGAATCGAATCCTGGCCCTGGCCCAGGTGGACCCATGTGCTGAAAACTAGGGTGTACCCCCAGTTCAGTTCTTGCCGGGACCTATGCAGGAGGCTCCTGGCCCAGTTCCTGCCCTGTGCAGCCCCGCGCCCACCTGTGGAGTGAAACTATACGGAAAACTAATGCTGTCAACTATGGAGACTGCTCTGGGCCCTCCCGCTTCTCTCTGTCTCTGTCAAAAAACAAAAATAAATCTAAAAAAAATAAAAAAGAAGAAATGTATGTCACAATATAGCATGGGAATCCCAAGAACTATTCTAAGAATGTTACATGGATTAACTCACTTATTTCTCACACTAACCATACAAAATAAGAACAGGTATTATGCCCATCTATGAGAGGTGATTAAGAAAGTCACAGAATGAAAGGAAAAAAGGGTAAAAAAAAAACCCCAAAAACCCAACCTATTATTTTCCTTTTCAATATATTCCTTTTTAACTCTGATAGACTTTTCAGATCTTTCAATAAGTGTGTTTATATCCTCAAAAACATATTTTGTTTTTGCCCTCAAAATTCCAGCTTTAACTTGTTATCTATAAATTTCTTTCGGTCAATTTTCCTCTTCTTTTCTCCTTCACAGATTCTTTTAACTGTTTCAGCAGACTGGAATAGTACTCTACAGTTATTGTGACACCCTTATCCTTGTCATCGATCAGCAGGATACCCTCCATGTCCCCAAAACCAGTAGCCATGGTTTTTCCAGCCAATTGTAACATCTTGAATGTCTTAGGGGGTGGCGTGCCCTTCCATGCCACTGCATGGACTCCTGCTTTGACTCAGGCTTGTAATGATGAACCCAAGTTCCATCGCTAGTGACAATGCCATTTAAAACTTCATCTTTGTTGTCTCTGCAGAAGTCCAAAAATTGTCATGAACACTCAACACACTGTTGTTTTTAAAGCGACATGGCATTCTTGGTACCCATCTGGTGCTGACTTTTGACATCCTTAGATGCTGATGGAGAATATTCAACCATTTCTGCGAGCTGCTTTAATCTGGCATCTTCCACTACAAGTTTTCAACTTTTTTGACAATGTCTGAGGAAGAGGCATCAACAGGGCATTCTAGTCAAAGGTTGTCTTCAATGGATTCTCTGCCTTGCTTGAAAATCTTGTACCACTTGTGAACCATGGATTTCCCCAAGCAACAGTCCTCATAAACCACTAACATCTCTTCCCAAACGGTGTGAAGTGTTCTCCCTTGTTTTGTGAGGAGTTTAATGATGGCATGACATTAAATTTTATCCATACTTGGGGCTTTCTTCATGTTTAATGTGCTTCTTTGGTTATATCTGAAAGACCAAGAACACCAGTAGGCTGAAATTTGGCACATATACTAATATTAGGTCACACAATCAAACTGTGTGCACTAGTATTCCCACCTCTTTGATAACCCCCGTTCCTTGAATTTCTTTCTTTTTTTGACAGAAAGAGAGAGAGAGAGAGAGAGAGAGAGAAATACAGAGACAGAGAAGGAACTGAACTGGGGGAACTCCTCAGTTCAGCACATGGGTCCGCACGGGCCAGGGCCAGGATTCTATCCTGGGTCCCCAGCACTGCAAAGTGAGTGCTTAACCCAGTAAGCCATCCCGGCTTCCCTATCCGTTCCATGAATTTCTTGACCACCCCCTGTAACTCATGACAAAAATAAAGCATAAAGAAACTGCCTATGGTCACACAGTAAGTGGTAGAGTTGAGATTATAGACCAAGATAGTTTGACATCATAACTAACATTCTTTTTTATTTTAAGATTTATTTTATTGTTTTTGACAGAAAGAGACAGACACATAGAGAGACAGAGAGAAGGGGGAGGGCCCAGAGCATTCTCCATAGTTATAGGTCATCAGTTTTCGACATAGTTTCATAGGGGGCCGCACAGGTCAGGAATCGGGCCAGGGGCCTCCCACATGGGAAAGCTCACCCAGGTAAGAACCGAACCTGGGGCCACACCTCAGTTCAGCATATGGGTCCGCATGAGTGAGGGCCAGGATTCAATCCTCGGACCCCAGGGCTGCAAAGCGAGGGCTTAACCCGCTGAGCCACCAGCATCCCATAACTCACATTCTTCATGACTAAACTATTTATTTGGTTAGAAGTCATCATCTTAGGTCTTTCCTAAAAATATATCATTGCACAAAGTGACATAATAGTAATAAAAATAGAATATAAAGTGTAACTAAGTTTAGAAAGTTAACAAGGTTAAAAATAACAGTAACAACATTGATGTTAAATATAGGTTGGTTTGCATTATATCTAAAGTTAATACCCAGCCTTGCAATATTAAGGATTACTTGCTATGTAATTTCATATCTTCTGTCTGAAAACCTACTCATTTAAAAAAGATCAAAGAATAAGAAAGGTATCTCATCTAAACAATGTCTAAAATTTCAAGGCCTATTTTTTTTATTGAATAAATCATAATGTAGCATTAATATTTTTGAGGTATTGATCAAAGCAGATTGACCAATTTGAACTATAGTTGAACAATGGTCACCAAAACAATGACTTTGGTTGTCCAGAAAATATAAAACTCCAATGACAAAGAGGTAAAATACATGATAAAAACAACTTGCATTCTATCAGATTATTTAGTCTTTTACCATGAGTTAAAGCTATAAAGACTAATAACGTACTAGCTTGAATATATTATGTAGAGAAAAGGTCATGACTATATATAGATACTAAATTATAACCAATTATTCCAGGCTTATAAATAATAGATACTATGATATTGTGCTGAGCCATAAGTAGTTATATATTAAACTAGATAACTTGATCAAATAAAATAGTATATATAATATCATATCCCATTTCATGTATCTTTTTATTACTCTTTATTTTCTGTAAGTATAAGCAGAATTATGGTAGTAAGGTAACAAATGCAACTTTTTTGTGGAATAGAGAAACAAAGTATAAAAGTTCTGCTCTATATATTTGCTTGGCAAAAATCAAACAACCATGTGCACACTTACGAGTATATAAAAACCTAATCATCAAATTTTGGGGGGAACCCGGATGGCTCAGTGGGTTAAGCACTCATTTTGCAGCCCCGGGGACCGAAGATCGAATCCCGGCCCTGGCCCGTGAGGACCCATATGCTGAACTAGGGAGTGCCCCCAGTTCGGTTCTCAAGACCCCAGCCCAGTTTCTGCCCTGTGCAGCCCCGCGCCTACCTGTGGAATGAAACTATGTGGAAAAACCAATGATGTACAACTATGGAGACTGTTCGGGGCCCTCACCATTCTCTCTGTCTCTGTCTTTGTATCTCTCTCTCTGTCAAAAACAATAAAAATAAATCTTTAAAAAAACAAAATTTTTTTTTTACATACTAGAATCTAATGGACATAATAGGCAAAGACACATAAATGTCATAAAACACATGCAAAAGATGTGTACAAATGTCAGCTATGATTTAAAAAATATATATAGTCAAGGGTTGTAAAGTACAGCATAGGGAATATAGCCAATGGTATTGTAATAAGTTTGTACAGTGTCAGATGGGTACTAGAATTGTTAGGGTTATCACTGTGTGAGGTATGCAAATGTCTAAACATTATGTTGTTTTGTACACCTGAAACTAATAGTAAAAAAAGTATACAAAATGAAGAGAAATGAACTTATAAAGAAAAGGAACGAACACATATAAGTATTAGAAAAGTGCTTAGGATGATTGACAAAAGTGGGGAGTTTTTTTCGATCAAGAGAAACATTCATAAAATGGGAGCTATCATTAAAAATAAGTTTAAAAAAAAATCACTGGCTTTCAATTCCATGTAGGGACTAAAATCACCTTAATTTTTTGCTCTGTTATGTAGCAGCATCATGAAAATAGTACATCTATGCTATCTTCTCAAAGATAAGGAGACACTACTTTTAACCAACAGAAAATACCTCTGGGATCAACTGTAATTACTTTAGATAGTTTAAGTAACTATAATAGTTACTAGTTACAGATTGTCTCTGTAAGTAGAAATCCATTTATTGGTTAATTTTTAAAAGAATTCCACCTACTTTAAACTTACTAGAGCAAGCTTGTCCCACTTGTGGCCCATGGGTTGCGTGGTGGCCCAGGGCAGCTTTGAATGTAGCACAACACAAATTTGTAAACTTTTTAAAAACAAAACATTTTTTTTGCCTTTTTAAAAATACCTTATCAGGGGAAGCCGGGATGGCTCAGTGGGTTAGGCGCTCACTTTGCAGCGTCGGGGACCGAGGATGGAATCCCGGCCCCGGCCCGTGCGGAACCATATGCTGAACTGGGAGCTCCCCCAGTTCAGTTCTCTCTCTGTCTCTGTATCTCTCTCTCTCTCTCTCTCTCTCTCTCCCTCTCTGTCAAAAAAAAAAAAAAATTGAAAAAAAAAAGAACTATTTCTTTAAAAAAATAAATAAAAAATAAATAAAAAATAAAATACCTTATCAGCTATTGACAGTATTAGTGTATTTTATGTGTGGTCCAAGACAATTTTTCCAATGGGGCCCAGGGAAGCCAAGAGATTGGACATCCCTGTACTAGCGCTAAGCTGATTGGATAAAAGCTTTTATCAATTAACTCTGACATCCAGGTAAACCAAAACGTATGAACAGGCAATGGCTTTGAGTTCTTAAGTAGCCTCAATTATGTTAGTCAACTCAAGCACCATTATGTATTCAATAATAAGTATGACACAGCTCTGGACATCAGTAACACTGTAAAGAGGCAGGCACAGGCAGCCTGCTTGTACTGATTTTATTTTTGGTGTTTACATTCTTAAGGAGCATTAAAAATAGTGATGATACAGTGTCTTTCTCATTAGAACCTTATAGTAGCTTTCTACTAGAAAATTTCTATTTGTTGTATTAATAACCAGACTGGGCAGAATAACAATCTTGAGAGATACGGTAATAACAGTATCTCTGAGGGAAAGGAAATAAAGGATGTCAGCATGGGGATACATTTCTAATACATAGTGATGGTTATGAATATAACAATATTTTCCTGAACATTAAAGTCTCTACCAAAGCGTAGTAGTTATAAAGAAAAAAATAGTCTTGAAACTTTAAAATTGCATTGGTGTACACCATCATGTAACAAAGCAAACAAACAAAAAACAACTTTAAAACGTTTACAAAAACAACTTTAAAAGGTTTACAAAAACAACTTTAAAAGTTTTACAAAAACAGCAGGAGAAGCAGCTGATCCTTAGGAAGGCACGCGATTGCTTATTATGAAGCATTTATGAGTCTGATGCATTTTCAAAGCTGGTTACAGTCATTACCACAGCACACCCTTGTGAGGTCAGTGTATTAGCATCTGTGGTTCATAAATGAAAAGCTGGAGCACTGAATGATTAAGTCACTCGCCTAAGGAGAATGAGTCAACGTAGAGTCATAGTTGACCCGGCCTAACGACTCATGACCCGTCAGTCCAGGGCTTAGTCAGCGGGGCCCGGAGTGGCTTCCCTGGCTGGCACCTGGACTTAGGCGATTTCCGTTCATGTTAAAGCAGAAGAGTGGAACCGAGAGGACAGAACTTCCAAATAATTTTTACTTGCACCAAAGATTTAGCCCTGAGGTCTTAATCTCAGGATTTGGGACAGGAAAAGCTATCGGGTGATCGATCTCCTCTTCCATAACCTGTGGCAAGTGGGTACTGTGGGCGTTTCCGCCACCTTTTTTCGAGTGATGGCAAGTGACCACCCGCGTTAGCGGAGCCGAGGAGCGGTTGATCGCTTAACAACGACTCTCCATCGCTGCCGCCTCTCTTTGAAACTAAGAGAAAATGGTGGAGAGTCAAAAGAAGCTGAAATAAAACACAAGCAACTTGTCCTAGGACCTCAACTAAACAAATGAAGCTTTATTGTTAGTGTTGAGCCTCTAGTTCCCACCCTTTCAAGAAAGATGGGAGGACAGGGCAACAAAGGGCACAGTAGGCATGCCTGGCAAGAAGTGTGACAGTAGCTACCCAGGCGGTAGAACAGAGGACGGAAAACCACTCTGGAGCACACGAGTGTCTGCGGCTCCGAGAAGCGCGCTACTTACCCATTGACCACGTGACCAGTCTTTTTTTTTTTTTTTAAATTGCTTTGCCCTAAAAAGAGACTCCACTTCCCAGAAGCCTCTAGTTACCCACGCCAACGCAGTCTCGCGCAGGCGCCGCCAAAGTCAAACGGACACGTCCATCACGTGGACAGTAACCGACCAATCCGGTTTGAATCTCATTTTTTCCTCTCACCCCGCCCCTTCAGGAGCGGTTGTGCGATCAGATCCATCTAAGATGGCGACTGTGGAACCGGTGAGCATTGCCTTTGGCCCCCACCCCCACTACTCCCCGCTCTCCGTCTCCCTTCGGACTGGGGGACCCCGCGGGACCGCGTTCCCGCCGCGCACGCTACCCCCCTTTCGTCCCCTCCCCCTCTTCTTGTGCCTGACTTCCCCGTGGGCAACTGGGGGCGCCCCGGAGGCTGACCGCGGCGGCGTGTAGCGCACACGTTCTGGTGGGGGCCCGAGAACTGGGGGAGAGGCGTGGGGGATGGGCGGCGTGGCGCCTCCTGCGGAGCCTCAAGGTGGCCCACAGGGTGGAGGGTGATTCGGTCCCTGGGATCGCTGTGTGGGGATGGTCTAGGGATGGGAGGGCGCCCCAGCGGGCGCTGGGAGCCGCAGGGAGGGTGGGCGGCGTGCTGGCTTGGAATGAGATGGAAGAGGGAGCCTCGGGGCGGCCTTTCCCCTCCCTCCAGCCCGGGCTCTCGGGCGCGAGCGTGTCTAGACGGGTGGGCCAGGAAGCCGGTGGGCGCGTGTTGCCGGAGGGTGGGTTGAGCGGGACTAGTGCTGCATGCAGCACGCGCTTTAAAGCTTCGACCTCGCCGAGGGGAGCCGAGAGGGGCGAGCGCATGTTCCTCCAGCGCGCCGGAGAGTTGCGGTGGTTGGTGGCAGAGAAGACGAGAAAGGTTTGGGGTGGGAAGGAGAACCCCGTGTCGCGCCGTAAAGCTCTCAGAGTAGGATGAAGGGTGGTGGTGGTAAGAAGGGGATCACATTGTCCTCGCCCCTCCATGCTTGAAACTGGGCTGTCATGGAGGAGGGAAAGGGGAGGAGCGAGGCCTACCGACCGCAGCTGCGGGTCCGGTTGCCGGCTGGACCTGCTACATTGCACACGCGCCTGCCTTCCATTCATTCATCCTTCTCGCTCACTGCGCACGCCTGGGTCTAGAGTCATCCGTTTTCTCCGAGTCTGTATCGCCTAAAACATTTCTAAGACACAGTGTTTTAGAAGTGGGAACTTAACTTTTAAAATTAATTTTCCATTTCATTATTTTCTCTTAACCCGTTCTACGGGCTTTTCTCGCAAATTAGGCACCATTTTAAACTTAGTTGAAGCAAGTGGTTCCCAGAGCAGAAAGTTGGTGGTTACCGTCCGAAGGAGAGGGTATGTGTCCTAGTTTGGGTTTGCCAGCACTGGTTCACTGAAACTTCTAGGCCTATGTTGCCGTTTTAGGAATGTCGCATCTCAGTGACATTTTTTTAGAGGCATAATGGAGTGTATTTAACAACCAGAAAACCTTTGACACTCTGGAATCAGTTCTAGACCTGGGTTCCTGATATTTTTGTATATCTTTTAATAGTAGTTTGTGATTTTGATAATGGTTAACCAATTTGATTTGATTTTTTTAAGGACATTAAAAAACTTGTCATAGGAAGGCCTGTAAGCATACAGAAAAAAAAAAAAGGCTTATTTTTCTTTACATTGATGTAAAGTATTGTTGCTAGAATTTAAGGCAGCTCTTCTGCTTGATTACCTGTTCTTTTATCAGTACCAGTTTTCATTTATGTTCCTGGAAACTTCGTAGATTCACTGCAAAACTGTCTCAAGTTGCTGATACAGTTAACTGATTTTAAAACATTAATGTTACATAGATAAAGATGTAGGATAAGTATGTAAAAATTTAACTTAAAATGCCTTTAATGGGTTGTAATGTTCACTTTTGACGGGATCTGTCTTCCTAACCACTGTATTGCTGTCGTTAAAAAGCATTGCAGTCATTAAAAAGTATTGCAGCTGGTAGTATATATAGGGGGAGGGCTAAAACCTCTAAATAGTAAGGTATTCTGTGAAGTTTCTGTAACATTTAGGTCTTTTGGATTTTGCAAAACTGCAGTTTTTGTTTTAATAGAACAGAACTGTAAAGTGTTGAAGGACTATTTTCAGTCAGTAAATATTTATTGACCCTGATATGTTTAGGATTGTTGTATCAACTGTTCTTTAGGATACAAAATTATGCCTTGTTCAGTGTCAACACTTAGTGGGCTTAATTCCCAGCGATGAGGTCAATGATACAGTATAGAATTTGTTCTAGTGCTGACCCTGGGGAGATTTGGATGTTGCATTTAAATTTAGGGAGTAGGGAAACTAAAGACCTAAAGTGTATAAAAGTGGAAAGCCAAATTGAAATTAGTAGTTTGAGGATGTATGTAAAATAGTATTGAAATGTTCATTTTAAAAGTGAAAATGCATATTTTTACTACTTTTAATACACCCTTGTCCAGAGGTTATTTAGAATTCTTTTGACAACTTTCAGTAGTGTTTTTTAAAGCAACTGATTAGTGTATGTTGAAATTGAGGTTATCCCTACTGAATTCTACAAAAATCGTATTTGTTCATTGACATTTCAGCTAAGTTGTGAGTTTCCTTGTTGCTTTTATGCTGGACATGAGCATTTAAAGACCATGGATATTTCCTGCTTCTCTTACCATCCATAGGCGTTTGGAGGCTTTTTAATCTGTGTAAATTACAGTAAATGTCATTGTGTGATTTTTCTCAAGTGTGTGTATGAATTCAGGTACATTCAGATGTGGCTTTCAAATTATGTTGAGAAGCTTGATGGGGCAAATTAAAGGAAGCATTTCCCCCTCTTTACATATAATGGGCAAAATTTTGAACATTAAGGTGAACAATATCCTGTTATTCTGTTGGCATTTGAATGTGGCTAGGTCAAATTTAATCAACATTTAGTAGTAGTTGGTGAAGATGGCAACACAGTTTCCCCAGGCCATCTTGTCTCCAGTGGGTCATGTTTCTTCTGCATTCTTCATTATTGGGCTGTTTGTTTGTTTGTTTTAGTTAAACTGAAGGTATATATATTATTTTACTTGTTTGTACGTTGTGGTTTGAATTTTTAAACTGCACATTAATTCTATTTTTTAGATTTATTTTATTGTTTGAGAGAAGGTGAGAGAGAGAAGTGGGGAGGGCCCAGAGCAGTGTCCATAGTTCTTCATCATTAGTTGTGACATAGTTTCATTCCACACAGGTGGATATAGGGCTTTGTAGGGCAGGAACCCAAATGGGGGCCTCCGGCATGAGAGTCAAGAACCTTCACCTCGGGGATTGGCAGTTACCATTTGCGCTGCAGTTCAGCATATGGGTTTGCACAAGCCTGGGCCAGGATTTGATCCCTGGACCTCACGGTTATAAGACAGGCACTCAACCTGTTGAGCTATCCTGACATCCCTAAACTATAGGTTAATAAAGTGAAATCAACTTGGACAGTCATTGGATCTCTGTTTCCTTTTATATCCTTTTGAAACATGCTTTGTATTGCAAAGAGTTTATTAAAAGTAGGTTTTAAATATATATTGACAAATATATAATTCAGTGGTCTTTTTGTTAACCAAAGACAGTTGATTGATAAGCAGACCATACAAATTAATATGCGTATTCTTGCTTTAGTGAAAGAGCCCAGTATATCAAAATTTATTCTTAAACCAGCTAAATTTGGTTCTGCTATTTGTATTCTAAATTTCACTTCATTATATATTTTGAATTAATAGTATGCATAATTGTTTGACTTAGAGAAATTCAGGTTTGAAATAGGCACAGGTTACACACTGAAGTTGCAGAGAAAAAAATTTTAAAAGAATTATGTGATGACGTACAACTGTGGAGACTGCTCTGGGTCCTCCCCCTTCTCTCTCTGTCTCTCTCTGTCTCTCTCTCTCTGTCAAAACAATAAAATAAATTAAAAAAAAACAACCAACCACTTTGGATAGAATTGGCAAAATTAAAAAAAATACATTGTATATATATGGTTAAGAATACAGAAGTACTGGGGAAGCCAGGATGGCTCAGTGGTTAAGTGCTCGCTTTGCAGCCCCAGGGACCGAGGATTGAATCCTGACCAGCCCTCGCCTGTGTGGATCCATATGCTCAACTGGGGTGTACTTTCCATGTGGGAGGCCCCCAGTTCAGGTCTCACCCCCTTGTTTGGCCCCTGGCTCTGTGGGGCATGCCTCCCATGTGGGAGACCCCCAGTCCAATTTCTGCTGTGTACAGCCCCCCGAAACCATGTCGAAAACTGATGACCCTAACAACTATGGAGACTACTCTGGGCCCTCCCCCTTCTCTTTGTCTGTTTCTGTCAAAAACAATGAAATAAATCTTAAAAAAAAAAACCAAAAAAAAAAAAAACGTAGAAGTAACGACAGTCCTGTACACAATAAGGAACCTGTGAAATAATTGCTCTAGCAATGGTACCGTAATTACTTTTTCTTCCCTGCTAGTACTGGATATTTTCTGGCTCTTCTGATACCTTTAACTTGCTCCATCTTTGTTATAGAAACTTTTGAGAAATAGAAACAAGCATGGTTTATAGACTAATTTTAATGTACGTGTAACCTTGAAAACTGAAATTTTTAAATCTAGCTGAAAAATGGAGATAAGATTATCTTACAGTGATTTTGATGTTCTAATACAGTATTCTGAGGTGAGTTTGTTAGTTATGAAGGACTAGATAAAGTTCATATTCCATGAATGTGTTGCATGCATTTGTACCCATTAAACATGTATGCACCATTTCCTGTCTGCTAGGAATTTCACATAGCTGCCTTTTGATGATCAATCCTTGACCATTAGTAGGAAATGAAAAGCTTATGATCCACAACCCTCAGATACTCTTCCCACTTCTACCATAAAAATCACTAGCGTTTTTTTAAAAGTTCCTATTAGTGTCTGGAAAAAAGGGAAGAATCACTTTTGTCTCTTAGGTACTGAGTAGACATTTCTAGTCACTTCTAGAACCTGAGAATGTGGTAAGAAAAATAAGGGGGTATTTTTTTGTTTTTGTTTTTCCTCAATTGGAACTTTTGATGCATTATTACATAGAAACAATGGGAAGCTATAGTTTAGTCACACTGTGTTCAGAAGGTTTCTGTGGAATTATGACAAATCTATCCAGCATTGAATTTTCAGGGATACCAGTTCAGAGTTCTTAGCAACTGAATTAATGAAAATGACCTTTTAAACAATCTGTTACAACTATTTTTAATGTAGCTAGATCTTTATCTCTTAATAACTAAAATATAGCACTTAATGTATGTCGGCACCATACTAAGTGCTTCATATATGTTAATTTAATTCTTACAAGCAGCCCTATGTGGTAGGCATTATTCTCATTTCACAGTTGAGGAAACCAAGGGATAGAAAGATTAAGTAACTTTATGTGACTAACTTGTCCCCGACCACACAGCTAAGTGGTGGGGTGGAGTTCAAACTAAAGTAGCCAAGTTCCAGAGTTTGTGTTCTTATCCATGACACTGCCTTTCCAATAGGCATGTAATGTACTTTTCTTGTACAACTTGGGAAGGTTACTTTGATAAACTTCTAGATATTTTGCTACATCTATAATAAAAAATTTGTGGACATTTGTTTTTATGTCTATAGCTGAATATCAATGTTTGATATATCAATGTTTGATAGCTGAAATACAGAATCTTAAGAAAATAGCACCTGGTATCTGCAAGGACTAAACAAGTAGTTATACTAAGTAGGTCATATTTTAGTACCTCATCCAGAACTTTGTGGGTAGAGTTCTAAAGAAAATGAATGGTCAGTTCACTTCTCCTCCTTATTTGATTTCTGGGCCATGCCATTTCAAATGCTTTCTCAGTTGAAGTATTTTGCTAGTGAAAACAGTAAAGTAAATTTTTTTTAAAATTTGTGAATATACGAGGGCTGTTTGGAAAGTATCCAGCCATATAATATGAAAAATAAAGGCATTTATGGCTGGATTTTTTCCAGACAGCCTTCATATAATTTATTAACAACTACTTTGTTCTTTAGTAATTTTGGTGAGAAACTTGGAAAACAGTTAAACAGCTGTTTGCAAAGTTTGTTGTATTAACAATACGTTCCTGGCCTTCCTTCAAAGCTAAATTTTTGGGGAAAGTAGTAATAAGACTATAAAATTTCTCTGACATTTATGGCTTTGCAGTAATCTTTAAAGCTAAAATGTGTGTATTTTATATATATATATATATATATATATATATATATATATATATATATGTTTTTAGTTGTATATTTGAAACTAGTTGCTCTAAAATGCTATACAGAAATTAGTTATTTGAGTATTTATTAATAACTAAGGCAAGAAGATTTGATATTTAATTGGAAAGGTAAAAAAAGTATCTTTTTCTTGTAGTTTTTCTTCCTAATCTCTTAATGTTATGGGGTAGATACTTTTTATAGGTGATAAATTCATATTTTAAGTGACTTTGTGTTTTTTTTTAATTTCTATCAAGGGCCATATAGTTCCTAAGCGAGAAACCTGGAACTCAAACCTAGGTTTGGACCTCAAGCTTTATTATTATTCTGTTCAATGAAACAAAATAATTCAACCAAAACTAAAAACTGCAACTCTTTATCTTCAGTATAACTACCTTAAGAATAAAATCAGTGCTTAGGTCATCATTATACACAAATAAATTAAATATAAAATCATATCAGAAAGGATGTACCAGATGATTTATGGGCAATGGCGTAGTAGGTTAGGAGTAACACTTTTTTTTTTCCTTTTGAATTTGTATGCTTTTTAAATAATGCTTAGGATTGTAAAATCTCTTTTAGATTTTGGTTTATAGTAAATGGTATTTAGCTTTTATTTTTTTGTAACTTTTTTCTTGAATTAGTAATACCTATCTCCTACCTGTCTTTAGCTACCCTGTCCTCTCTCAAGAGCATCCTTTATCAGTTTTTTGAAGATTCTTCTAAAGAGTCTGTGATGATAGACATGTTCTATGTATGTGCTGTATAACATGGCAGCCAATAGCCACACATGGCTCTTGAGCACTTCAAATGTGACTAGTCCAACCAAGGAAAAACATTTTAAACTTTAATTATTTAAATGTAATTTTACTTAATTGAAATTTAATTCCATGCATAGCTAATGGTTAAGAAACTTGACAATATAGCTCTAGAATGTAAATATATTCTGCTGTATACAGACATATATGCATATTGAATAGTGTTCAACCTGCTGAGCCATCCTGACACCCCCTTTTTATCTATTTTAAAAACTGTGAATAGGCCGTGCTTTACATTGTTTGAAACTAAAATTTTGTACAAAACAGTATACAGTACAGTCTCAAGCCGATCCCATGCAGTGGATCACCTCTAATATATTGCATTTATTTATTTATTTATTTTTGACACAGAGAGAGAGAGAGAGAGAGAGAGTTGAGAGAGAGAGAACTGGGGGAGCTCCCAGTTCAGCACATGGTTCCACATGGGCTGGGGCCGGGATTCGATCCCTGGTCCCTGGTGCTGCAAAGTGAGCGCTTAACCCACTGAGCCATCCCGGCTTCCCCTGGATCACACCTCTCAGAGGCAATTATCATTGTCATGTTGTATCTTTGCATAGAGATTTATTATATACAAGCAAATATGATGAATATACTTTTACATAAATGCTAGCCAAATATATCCACTGTTCTGACACATTGTTTTTCATTTAATGTCTTTTAGAGCACTGCATATCAACACATAAAGCTTTTTTTATTTTTTTCTGATGGTATGTATTAGGTGGTTTAAACATAATTATTTCTGTATTGATTGACATTTAGGTTATTTCCAACCGTTTGCTCTTTCAGTGCTCTGATGAATAACTTTTTACCTATATCATTCCATACATGAGGTAGGGTATATCCATAAGGTAAGTGTTTTTGCAACAAATTGAAAATTTAAAAACTGTCAAATAAAACACTTCTGCAATTATAGTTGGTTATCAGACTACTTTTTTTAGAACTTTTCTTTCAAATTGTGAAATGTTTATATGTAGAAAAAATATATAATGCGTATGTATATAAGTTTTAGAGTAACAAACTGAAGACCTATGGTACCCATCATCTAGATATCATCAGTAGCCCAACTTTATATTTCGTATCACTTTTGTAATTTTTACCCTCCCATCCTGACTTGTGTTAGCTATTCCCTTGATTCTTTTGACAGTATAATTATCTTTAGAGTTTAATCTCCAAAGTATGTAGTTATGTGTTTAGTTTTTGAAAAACTACAAAAACTTAGATGATACTTAAGGTTAGTAGTCCTGCTGTTAGATGAAGGTTCCCAAGATGAGATAACATAAACAGTTTCTGGGTTATAGTTTGGCTTCAGCTTCTTGGAATTTCGACTTAGAGTTCTTTTAGGTGAAACCAATGGGCAAGGTCATGAATGTTTTCTGGGAAACATAAGGTTCTACATTTATCTAGCAGGGCCGTGGTGTGGGCCAAGCAAAGAACTTTCAGTTTGGGGAGTGGTTTGTGGGAGTGAGCCTCTCTATATATCTTGTTTTAAAAGTAGGTTAAACTGAACTCTTCTGGTGTGAAATTCTTAGTTGTGCCAGGGAGCAGGGCATAAAGGAGAGAAAAGGAGCTTGGTTAACACATGGGTAAGCTGAGTTAAGTATAGATAAAAGTTTGGGGCAGACATACCATGGCAGTCAGTGTAGTTTTTTTAAAGGATAGAATAATTGGCATCTTGGTCATAACAGCCTTATCAAATGAATGTAGCTTGAATCACATAGCTTCAATCTGGACTCTCAATATCTGGTTCACACCTGTCTTTCTTGGATCTCTTTTTACTATGCTCCTGATACTCTTATCTGACTTCTGTTAAACCTCTCCATTTTCTGTGTTCCTTCTTCCTCTTATTTGGTTTCTTGTTCACTTTGGTGGATCACATCTCCAGTAATTTGAACAAAGTTACATGAGAGTTGAAGATTTTTGTGACCTTGCATTTTAAACAATATCAGATATCTGTACTTTGGCGTAGTTTGGCTGCATGTAGAATTCTTTCCTTCAAAATTTTAAAGTCATTGTTCCCCAGTTGTATCTTTTGGTAAGTCACAAATTATTCTGATACCTATTTTTGTTTTTTTTTAATGTGACAGTTTCCTTCCCACTCCCCAGAAATGTGTAAACTCTTTCTCTGCCCCCATTTCACAATGACATGCTTTAGTATGAGTATTTTCACCCATTATGCTGGGTACTCATTGGACTTTTTAAATATGACAATAGCTTATATCCATCACTCTGACATATTTGTTTATTCTGTTTCTGAAACAGTTATCAGGTAGTGAGTCTCCTGGACTGGTTCTCTCACTCTCTTTTTTTTTTTTTTTCTTTTTCTTTTTTTGAAATTAAATCTTGCTCTCATTTTCTATCTTTGCTTTATTTTCTGGAAATTTTTACTTGTTTTTAAAACTTTTCTGCCTGATAATTTTAATTTCCAGATGTTCTCTTTCTCTGTGGTCCTCTGAATGCTCACTTTTATAGCTTCCAATAATTGTATGCATACAAAATCCTAACTTATCCTTTTGAAGATATATATATATAGGTACATACTTTAAAAGCCTTTTTTCCCCCTGCCTGTTTCCTCCAAGTTGCTTATTTTCATTTTCTTTTTTAACCCATGCAGAAGTAATCCCAGTGACTTGGGGTAGGGCGAGGTGAATGAGGGCTCTAGTTATTTCCCAAACAGCTCTCACAGAATTATCTTTAATATACTCTCTTCTTCCATCACTCTTAGTTCTAAAGATGCTGCCAGTTTCTGAGACTTTAAGGATCTGACCGTGTACATTGATCATTTACTGTTTGTCCTCCCATCGACTTTCCATCTCTTTTGTTTTTTCCTATTCTGTTCTTAATTGTGGGCTTTTAAGAGAAATCTCTTCATTATAGTTTTAGTGGAATTTTAAGAGGGAACAAAATTAGAATTACTCATTTATTCAAACATAATTCCCAACATGTGTTTAACCCAGCTCTCTCTCTGGATCTTACAGTTACTGAATAGAAAAGAAATAAATAACATGCTGACATTTTAAAGGTAACTTACTGTTGCATTCTGATTACAGAATACAGTGTTACAGTTTTATTTATTTATTTATTTATTTATTTATTTATTGTTTTTGACAGAGAGAGAGATATATATATACAGAGACAGAGAGAGAACTGAACTCGGGGAGCTTCCCAGTTCAGCACATGGGTCCGCATGGGCCGGGTCCGGGATTCGATCCTTGGTCCCCGGCTCTGCAAAGTGAGCACTTAACTCACTGAGCCATCCTGGTTTCCCCCAGTTTTTTTGGTTTTTTTTTTTAGGTAAAAAGTACTAGGGGTAATAAATCTAGCAGGCAATATGCACCATTCATATACCGGGTACTCAAGTGCCAGTTAACTTTTAAGTGCTTAGGAATCACAAATCTTAACAAGTAATTTGCATGATTTATAAATTAAAGCTATACAACTCTGAGAAATACAATGAAGGCCTTTAATAAATGAAGGCTCATAATTTACTTTTGAAAAAGATTTCATATTGGAAAGATGTTAATATTTCCCAAATACCTAAATTCAGTACAAACATTTTGGATCAAAATGCCCAAATCTTTGAAGGTAGGGTTAGGGAACAACAACACTTGATGCAGGGGTCCACAAACTGGCCTTAGGACAACTTTTGTGTAGCCTGTTTGCTAAGAATGGTTTTTATATTTCAAAGGATTGTAAAACAAAACAAAGGATAAGCTATAGAAAGATCACCAGCCTAAAGTATGTACTCCTTGGCCTATTACAGAAAAACTGTGCAAGCCTCTGCTTTATAAAGTGATTGTGAAGTTTAACTGAAAGAATAAACAAATGAGAATTGGCAGTGAATTTCTGAAAAAATAGAGAGATAAAGGGGAATGGGGAACTTACTCTACAATAAGAAAGAACGTTACTGACCAAAGGTATTCTAAAAATGTGATATAGATGCATGTGGAGACTCACAGATGAACAGATTGAGCAGTATAGAAGTAGACTCAACTATATATTTGGGCTTCAGTGTTATTTATTTATTTATTTTAAGATTTATTTTATTGTTTGAGAGAAAGTGAGAGAGAGAGAGAGAGAGAGAGAGAAAGTAGTGGGGTAGGCCAGATTCAGTGTTATTTTGTTAGAACAAATTTGAAGCATTTAGATTAGTATGAGGAAAATAAATATCAATAATTTCAATAACTAGGTGTTCTCTGATATTTTGGTTTACTTGTTTGTGCATTTATTTTCTCACTATAGCCCTCTGCCTTTTTCTTTTAAACAGACTTTATTTTTCTTAATGATTTTGTTGTTTTTGGCAGAGAGAGAGAAGGGGAAGAGCCCAGAGCAGTCTCCATACTTGTATGTCATCAGTTTTCAACATGGTTTTGTTCCATGCAGGTGGGCAGGGGCAGCACAGGGCAGGAACCGGGCCAGGGCCTTGAGCATGGGAGGCACGCCCCTGGGAGCTGGGGGTTGAACCAGGAGGCCTCCCACACAGGGGAAGCTTGCCCTGGCCAGAACCAAGCTGGTGCCCTCCCACATGGGAAGCACACCCAGTTCAGCATATGGGTCTGCATGGGCTGGGACCAGGACTTGATCCTCAATCCTCGGACCCTAGGGCTGTAAAGCAAACGCTTAACCTGCTGAGCCATCCTGGCTTCCCCAGACTATTTTTTAAAGCAGTTTTAGGTTCACTACAAAATTAAGGAGAAGGTGCAGAGGGTTTCGGCATACCTTTTGCTCCTGCATATGCACAGCTTCTCCACTATCAATATCCCACACTGGAGTGGCACATTGAGATTTCATTATCATCCCCAAATCCATGGTTTGCTCTTGCACATTCTATGAGTTTAGAGAAATGTATAATGGCATGTATTTACCATTGCAGTTTCATATGCAGAGTAGTTTCACTGCCTAAAAGTCCTCTTTTCTATGCCTGTTCATCCCTTATTTCCTCCTAATCTTTGGCATCCACTCATTTCTTAATTGTTTCCATAGTTTTGCCGTTTCTAAGATGTCATATAGTTGGAATCATACAGTATATAGTCCTTTCACATTGGCCTCTTCACTGAGTAGTCTGTATTTAAGGTTCCTCCATGTCTTTGCCCAGCTTGATAGCTCATTTCTTTTTAGTGCAGAATAATATTCCGTATTGGCTGAACTACAGTTTATTTAGGACTTCTTAAATTAAAAATAAAGCCATCCTCCCAAAGTAAAGTGCTCATTGTTTTTAGTTATGTAATCTATTTTTCCCCACATTTACATTTGCAATTAAAAATAATTCTCCAAATATCACATTTAGTGTCTATATAATGAACACCATAATTTATCTGTTATCTTTTGATAGATATTGTCTCTACTTTTATTGATATGCAATATATAAAACAGTATCCTGATAGTTTCTGTGGGGAAATGTCTTATAAGTGTAATTATTGGGCTTAAGAATATAGCTTTTTCTATATTTGGAAGCTTGAGCATTTAAGCTCAGTAAATGGAAGGCTATATCAATTCTAATAAATGGGAATATTGGAAACTGACTATATACCTGGTTTTCTAACCTTTTAAAGAAATATAGGCTGATTTACAAAAAGAGATTTATATACCTGGCATATAAAAGGACAGATTCATTTTTTCTTATTGAAACTGTAGTTTACATGGAAATTGTAATCTTTACGTTTAAACGTTATAGGACTTTTAAAAAACTAACAATTTAGAATTCAGCTGCTTATTTAACTGGCATGTAAGGATTAATACTAACATTTAATTAATCATAACCATTACATTTTACTTGCAATTTTGAAAGGAATAAAATTAGAAGCAGCAGTTAGATTCATTAAAATGTTTGCCTTTCAAGTTGTAATTATAAAGCCTTAAAGAATAATTGAAATAGAAATTAACATATTGGAACCAATATAGTGTTCTGCAGTGTAAATGCTTGTACTAATGTTATTTTATTGTTGATAGATTTTGAAGTACTTTTTACTTTTATATAATTTTTAACTTACATAAACCTTTCCATAGTTATTTTTAAATTATGAGTCTTCTGGTAGCCTTTGATTTAAGTAGCATTGACATTTGAAAATTTTTTATTAGCCTTGTTATTCTACATCACACATTTACTTTGTTACTATCACAGTTTTCTTACTAGTTTTGTAATTTGGTCCTAAACTGCATAAGATGTGGGCAGTATTTGGTTGACAGATAGATATTAGTGCTACCTTAAGACTTCGTTTATTTTAAATGTAATAAGATGCCTACAAGTCTTTCCAGTAGTTAAGAGTTAAGAATATGTGTGTGATATGAAGACCAGAAGTTCAAGTGTGGCCTGTAGGGATTTTCTTTTTGTATTAGTAACATGTAGTTAAGTATAGCTTGTCTACCTTGAAATGTCAAGTTTTAGCAATAGTGCAACAAACTTAATTCTGTTCATGTTAAGAGCCTAGTGCTACTCATTAATTTTAGTCAGTTAATTAGGTTATTGTTATTTAAGTGGATTGAACAGCTATTAAAAAGTACTATCTTTTGAATCATATTTGGTATCTGGGGTCTCAGTCTTTTGCATGAAAAAAGTTCTCGATTTGAATATTGCTTTAAATGTAAAAGGTGTGTGTTCAGCTACATCTCCATATGTTGTTTTTCTACTTCAACTTTTAGTTTAGGGAACAAAAGTCACCATTCCAACCCTTTGTTACAAAGAAGAAGACCTGCAAAATTCACAGCCACTTTCCTGATGAGTGATGTCAGATTAGCTGGTATTCCTTTACTATAGGTATATTTTTAAAACTTAAATCCCAAACAACTGATAATTATTTTTGGTAATTTTCATTGTTCACATCAGATTTTTCATTCCTTACAAGACGGGTGGTAAGAATCTAGTTGTTTCTGGTTATTAGTTAATTAATTATACTAATTTACATGTGGCAGGCTTTGGGGGGAAGTTGATCTTTTGCTGAAATGAGACCTGACAACTGAATATTTGGAAATCAGAAGGAAGAGTAAAGTATCATTACAAACCTTAATTATATTAACTCCTCAGAATTACTTGTATCCATAAATAGAGGCTTTTATTTTACACTTAACATTATTTCTGAGACATTTGACCTCTTATGCATTTAGTATGCTGTCTTGCATAATAATATAAACTCACTATAATTAATCATTGGCATTTACTTACTTGCTTCCTCCCCCCCCCCCCCCCCCTCTTTTCTTGGCAGTGGTATGTATTAATACTTGCAAGATAGTGAAGGTGTTGAGCCTGAGGCTGTGGTCCAAATATATAGTACATGCTGTAGGGTTATGCTGCCTGGAAAGATTACCTTAATAACAGTGTACCCAAGTCTAGCTACTTTTGAGAGGAAGAGCGTTCTAGTAAATACTATTGCTGCAGCAACAGACAAGTAGAACTAGGACGTGGTATCCCTAAGCCACAAATATTGATGGTCCTGTATTTGAAGGTAGCATACATCTAGTACATGCTAACTTCCCAGGGTAGTTGAAGAGAATAGTTTCACGGTATTGTGGAGATTGAATGTATTCAGATAATATATAATATATTGAAATAATGCATACTTGTTGCACCTTGCTTATAGTTGCTGCTTGGTAAATATTGCCTGTCTAAAATAAAAACTCAGTTTGGGTGAAGTCTATTGGTGTTGCCACTTTAAAAATCATAAAGCCATCATCTATTTTTGTTCTTTCTTTGCTTATTACCTTTCTTCTTCTTTCATATCTTTATTTAATGTATGTAGCGCCTTCAATTTACTGAAATGTTGGTTTAGTAACTTGTAGAGATAATTGCAGCTTTTTGCAGCATTTACATTTCTATTCCAAGAAATTAAAACAATAGTGAAGCAAGGAAGGTAGAATATAATGAATTCCTACTGAGATGGGTTACCAATATTGTTATTCATTATTTGGTGCTGTGATGTTGAATTTGCCCCAAATAATGCAATGGCAGACCTGGGATTCCATCCTGGGTATCATGGCTCCAGAATATGTGATCTAAACCAGTGCTTATACTCTGGTCGAAAACTAATTTGGGTTTTGTCTGTTTTGTTTTTAAACAATTTCTAATCTAACATTTTGTAAAATGGTAAAAATAGGATAAAGACAAAAAATGCACACAAAATATACGGGTAAGTCTGAATTTGATACTCGTTTCAACAGACATAAAAGTACTGGAAAGTTTTCTAAGTCTCTACTTCCATTTGTACACTTAACCTGGCTGTATACTGTAACCAGCAGAAGTCTGTGGACCACACTTTGAGTTACAGCCTCAAACCATTATTAATTTGAAGTATGCATTTTTTATTTGCGTACTTCAAATTAAGGCTTAGGTGATGTCCTAACCTTGTGGGGGAAATCCTGGAAATTCTTAAAGAGTAAATTTGTGTTCAATGAAGTAATGGAGGACACAAATTAGGTGTACTGAAGGGTAGGCTCATTATTATTTCTAGAAGAGAGTTTGTGTGTTTTGATTGAGAAATACTGAATAATCATAACCATGGAAAAGCACACTTTTTTTTGGAATTTAAGCTGCGTAAATTTGAACATGGTGAGAAGAATCTAAACTTAGATTAGAGGGAAAAAAATCCAATAGAAATGATGCTAGATTTGGGAAATATCTAGCTTTATAATAATAGAATTGTCCCAGAACATTAATATGCCTGATGCATGTGTTGATTTTGCAATATGTAAAAAGCTGTGGGAAGCCGGGATGGCTCAGTGGGTTAAGCGCTCACTTTGCAGCCCCGGGGACCGAGGATCAAATCCTGGCCCCGGCCCGAGTGGACCCATATGCTGAACTGGGGAGTGCCCCCAGTTCGATTCTCACCGTGGTGAGACCCCGGCCCAGTTCCTGCCCTATGCAGCCCTGTACCCACCTGTGGAGTGAAACTATGTGGAAAAATCCATGACGTGCAACTATGGAGACTGTTCTGGGCCCTCCCCTTTCTCTCTGTCTCTGTCTCTGTCTCTCTCTCTCTGTCAAAAACAATAAAAATAAATAAATATTTAGGGAAAGCCGGGATGGCTCAGCAGGTTAAGTACTCGCTTTGAAGCCCCGAGGACCGAGGATCGAATCCCGGCTCTGGCCCAGGTGGACCCACGTGCTGAACTGGGGAGTTCCCACAGTTCCGTTCTCTCTGTGTCTCTATCTCTCTTTCTGTCAAAAATAAAATAAAAATAAAAATTAAAAAATAAATAGATAAAAAGCTGAGATTTTTTACAACTAATTGTTAGACTTGTCCCACCCTTGCTCAACTTATTTCCTTCCCCTTTGCTTTCTTCTATTAATACAGCTACTGAACCCTAAGACCACTAAATTTCAATATTCAGTATTTCTCACTAAACAAATATATTCACTCCTAAGAACTTCCAGGATTCCCCCCCCCCCCATTGTACTTTTTTTTTTATTTGAATCTCATAAACTCAGCAAATCCTAAACCAGGTTTAAACATTTTGCATTTAAATTGGTTGTCTTTTCTGGTTCCTTGTCATCTGTGTTTAATCTCTTGGACCTGTTAGTTAGTAGTTTTCATTGCTTGCAAGTTGAAAGGTACACTCTTAGCCTGACCTTTGAGGCCTTTCACAATCTCACTCCAGCCTACCATTCTAGCTTTGATTTCAGGCACCCTGTCTTCCAGCTTCACTGGTGCCTTACCATCTTCTAGATCAGGGGTCTCCACAGACTACAGCCCGGGCCGGATGCGGCCCGCAAGGCCCTCTCATCCGGCCTGTGGAGACGTTTTTATCTGAATAAAATAATATTAAATAAATAATTAAAAACAACATCTATGTTTTGATTCTTTTTTATTTGGACCTCGAGTGTGTAGTCGGCCCCCAAACTGCTGTTTGATAGTTAATGCGGCCCACAGGCTGAAAAGTTTGGAGACCCCTGTTCTAGATGAACATTGTACCATCTTGTGGCTTTACACTCTATAAACCACAATGGTTTTTCAAGTGCAGATTGTCTTTTGAGTTAAAAAACAAAACAAAAACGTATTTGATTACTTAGAGAAGAGTAGCCATATCTGTTAAATTAGCATTTCCTGTTTTGTCTGGGTAACTTTTAAACTTGAAAATATTGGTAAAATGTGGATATTTCAGATGTAATTTTCAGGGAAATTTGCTTATGGGGGAAACCACCAAACTGATAGAATAGGTGTGGGGGGAGGGGGGTTGCAGGATTTGATGGTAAGAATTTGGTTTCAAACTGACTGTAAATTTAAAACCATTTTACTATCTGCTCTATAGGAAGCAACTAACTTTAAAAATGACAACTTTGTAAAATATAATTTTTAGTTCCCATACAGATTATATGATAATTTTATTTACTTTTTTTATGGTCTTAACATAGTTAAAAATATCTGATTGAATCAATTTTAAACATAGCCCATGAAAACACCTGTTCAGGGAGAATTTTGTGAAGTTATTCATATAAATTTTGTTTAGTCCTCCTGTACCTAATTTAACAGTGAACCTGTCTATCCTGTCTCAGATACGTCAGTAGCTAATAACCTTACAAAGACTTAAAAGTAGATAGTTTCAAGATACTCTAATTTTATTGTCAAATCCAATTTATGTTTAAAGTACTTGCTAAATTAAAAGTGAAAAAATTGGAGATTTGTTACATTTAATTGAGTTTTATGCTTAACTGAGGAGTGACCTGAAAGCATTTTTGTACAGTTCTTTTAAAAATAAACATTTTTTATTCTGATTTGGCCCATAAGTATAAATCATATTTTGATTGAAAAATTTAATACAACATGGCCATCATTCTGGACATCATTTCTTATTGTATATGTTGCCACAGATTGGTTTCGGGAGGCATGATTGAGTACCAAACAACAAGTACCAGTACAAAATTTTTGCATTAAAATATGTCGAATACCAAATTGGGAGAGTTTCAAAGCAGTTGAGTACTAAGATATGACTGTATTTTGTATCTTACTTTGGAAACAATTGGCTATTCAGACATTTTTGCTTTAGGAGGACGATTTGAGAAATTTGTATAGGTTTTAAAGTTTGAACACAAAGCTATTAAAAATGGAGATAGTAACTTATTAGTATACTAAAATGTATATTTAAAATATTAAAAGTAAAGACTGAATTAATTTTCAAATTAATATGCTTATGAATTCATAGAGCCGTACTTAAAGATGAGCAGTTACTTTTATTTATAGGAAAAACTCAAAATTATATATTATTAAAACATCAATTGAAGTAGGACTTTTAATTCAAAAGAAACGGTTTTTAATTCTAGGAAATGAATATATTTTTTTCCTTGAGATTATTATCTGCTTTTTAGTTCCTTTGTGTTCAGAGACTTTCAATACCATCTGGGTCTTCCTTCATTCTACCAGTGGTGAAAAGTTGAATAACAGAAAAGATGGGAAAGTACTAAATTAAAGGGTGACATTTTGGATCCCATGAAGTTTATAATGCGTACACTCTTAATTCATTGTTTTTTACTTACTGCTGAGGTAATAATCTTAAGTAAATGTGAAATTATGGCTCGTAATGAGGATTTTGAACTTAATGAATACATTTTTTCTTATTTGTGTGTGTGTGTTTGTTTTTGTTTAAGATAATAGAATTTACAGTACTTCCTAACTTCGGGAGGTAGAATATCTTTTATTCCCACACCCAGTCTCACAAAATCATGTATGCCCAACCCTTTGGTAGGATGGACCAGCTTTATTAAATCAAACTCCAAAATACATTATTATTATTATTGCTCCTTTAAACTGTTAATAGTCTTTTTAACCTATTTATGCACATACTTGCCTATTCCAGTGTTTTTTATTCTTTTTTGTACTTCATGCTCCCATCTGGGATTTTTCCCTTCCAAGCCTGAAGACTTTCCTTTGGTGTTCCTCTTTCTTAGGACTTCCTGGTATGTGGTATGTGTATGGATGGATTTGGGGGTGGGGGGGCCTCTCTGTGTGATTCTGTTCTTATTTCTCCATTTCTGATGGATATTTTTTCCTAAGCACCAAATTCTAGAATTTTTTTCTTTCAGCTGTTTTTTTTTCAGCACTAAAATGTCATTCTGTTGTTATATGACTTTCATAGTTTCTGTTGAGACATGAACTGTTACTCTTATGTTCTCATGAAAGTACCGTACTGTGTATGTGTCCTTTTGTTTTTTCTTCCTGACTGCTTTTAATATTATCTTTTCATCCTTAATTTTTAATAGTTTGAGTCTGATGTACCCATGTGTTGTTTGGTTTGTATTTATAGTACTTGGAGTTTCTGATGAGATTTGGTAAATTTTGGCTACCCTTTCTTTCTTTTTTTTATTGTTCTTTGACAGAGAGAGCGAGGAGGGCTCAAAGTAGTCTCCATAGTTGACAGTATTAGTTTTCCATATAGTTTCACTCCACAGGTGGGCATGGGGCTGTGCAGGGCAAGAACTGGGCCAGGTTCCTCCCTCATAGGCCCCGGCAAGAACTGAACTGGGGGCACACCCCCGCTCAGCATATGGGTCACCATGGGCCAGGGCCAGGATTCGATCCTCGGGCTCCAGGGTTGCAAAGCGAGCCCTTAACCCTCTGAGCCATCTCAGCTTCCCCTGCTATCATTTCTTTATGCATTGCTTCTGTCTTGTTCTCTCTCCTCTAGTCCTTGAACTTTTAATTATCATCCACATGTTTCTTACCATCCCTTTTATTCCTCTGTGTGTTTTGTTTTGTTTTTTAATATTTTCTATTGGCCTATTTTTTAGTTCACCAATCCTACATTCTGCTGCATTCATTTTGTTGTTACTCATTCAGTGAGCTTTTAATTTAGGACATTATAGTTGACATTTCCATAATGTCTCTTTGATTCTTTTAAAAAATACATTTCAAATCTCTTTACAAATACTTTTTTGTTTTCATCTCTTTCCTCTATCCTTTCTTCTATTTTACTATCGTAACTGTAGTTGTTAAGTCTTTGCTAGTTCCAGTACCTAGATCATCTGAATATCTTTCCATGGACAATTTAATCTCTTGATCATTAGTTACTATAAACAAGTTTTTTACATGTCTAGTAATGTTTGTTTGCTAATTATTGTGGGTAATATTTGTAGAGGCTCAGGATTATGTTAATCATCTTCTGAAGAGTGTAGAGCTTGGACTTTGATATCCTGTCAAGGATTAACTTCATTATTTGTTAGGCAGATATATTTCACCTGATTCCTAGGGCATGAAATTCCTAGAATTCTAGGAATTTCATCTGAAAGTTGAAGATTTCTGCCCACCCACTCTGGTTGGGTCTGAACTCGGTCTTCCTAATCATGTTCAGCCTCTGAAGTCTTGATTCAGCTATTATCTGCTAGGTACCCCCGGAGTTGCATGCTGAACATCCCAGTTTAGGAATCAGCCAAGAACCTATGAGGGATTTTTTTACATAGATTTTTGAGACTCATCCTCTGTTGCTCACTTTTATACTGTCCCACAAAGCCCACCTAACTGTTCTGTCTTTTCATTGAGACTGTCTCTGGAGATCATCATTAATTTTAAGCTAGTGAAGTAAGGAATGGCATTTGGCAGTTATCTGAAAATTTAAATTGGCTGTGAACAAATACTGGGAAACCAATACTGGGAAACCAGTTGATTATAAGGCATTGACTGTTCTGTGTAAATTTTAGGGCCTTTACCCTGTATAAACATTTAAATTTTATTCAGTTAAGTAATGAAACCAATAAGTTTCTTTTGGGTATATAGCACAGTGATCACTGTCATTACAACTGTGAACAAAATCAAGACATAGTACATAGTCCATGTTACTGAGTGACTTCGTAAGCTAGTAGAAAGTAGTTCCTGGATGTGTCATGTTGATAAGAAAAATGTGTTTTGTAAAATAAGTACTTATTACTGAGATCTTTTAGATTGTACATCTCTGATTTACATTACCTTATTAATGTGAACATATTTTGTTTTGCTGGTTCTGTTTAAGTCTGATACCCAGACACTTGTTGCAGTCCCCTTTTACCTCCCTTTTTGTATCAACATTTGTTTCAGCTTCTGTGACTCTCCTTGGCTCTCTTTTGTTGACACCAACTTATAATAGAATGAAGAACTACATGGAGCATTATGGAG
This sequence comes from Craseonycteris thonglongyai, assembly GCA_004027555.1. Lineage (NCBI taxonomy): Eukaryota > Metazoa > Chordata > Mammalia > Chiroptera > Craseonycteridae > Craseonycteris > Craseonycteris thonglongyai. The sequence goes on along the minus strand of PVKE010016665.1, from coordinate 1,267 downwards.
AATGCCTATTATACCCACACTTCTTTCTTTTCTGACAATAGATGACAATATTAATTAATTATCCTAGAATAAGATTGAGGTTGAAGCCAGTGTCCCAGCTTTCTATGGGTAGGTCCAATTGGAAATGACAGAAGTTGCTGAACCTTTATGTTACAATAATATGGCTTGAAGGCAAGGACCTTCATGTGTAGCATTGGCTTGAACACTATAAAATATTTTTTTCTTACTGCAATACTATATTTTTATAAGAGTTTATTTGAATTAAACTGATGACATATTCTGGGAAGCAAGATTCAAATGCTCCTGTAACAGGGTTATTATATTCCAAGTTTTAGTTGTATTCATTCCTCATCCCCACTTTCATATACAGTACTTTAATATAATGGTATGTTAAGAAATATAGCTGATTTTCCCAACTTTGTTGCATGGTCTCTAGCAGTCTTTCTCATTAAAATGTGTAAGTGGAAGATAACTATATACAGTATTATTGTTAATTATATTTTTAAATTTGAAAAACCTTATTCTGTTAATGAAGGTATGCTAGAGTAGAGTCTGGATGGGATTTTTCTTAAAGGTTGGTCTGTGCTCTATTGTATGAAATGCTTCTGTTATAATTTCTTCTTAGAAAGATAATATTGGCACTATTGGTTCAAGTTTATTTAGTATATTGCTGTCATAAATGTGTTAAGAAATTTTAAATAATGTTTTATTATTTTCCACTAGGAAACCACCCCTACTCCTAATCCCCCAACTGCAGAAGAAGAAAAAACAGAATCTAATCAGGAGGTTGCTAATCCAGAACACTATATTAAACATCCTTTACAGAACAGGTAAGCTTTCTGACACATAGGTTTAGTAAATGGTGAATAGGACAGGTTTGCAAGGAAAGGTTAGAGGAAACTAGTTTTAGAAGATTCCATTTTCACTTGGATGACTCATGCCTAGCATTTATTTATTTGTTTGTTTGTTTATTGTTGAATTTACTGGGTTGACATTGCTTAGTAAAAGTTACATAGGTTCCAGGTATACAATTCTATAGTACATCGTTAAATGTCTTGCATTATGTGTTTAGCACCCAGAGTCAGTCAGTTCTCCCTTCATCACTATATATTTGACTGTCTAGCAAGCATTTTTTTATATTTATTTTTTATTGATTTTGACAGAGAGAGAGTGCTAAAGAGACATAGAGAGAACTGAACTGGGGAAACTCCCAGTTCAGCATATGGGTCCGTATGGACCCGGGCCGGGATTCAATCCTTGGTCCCTG